>RJWM01023034.1:0-32957 GCA_004363535.1 Dasyprocta punctata | reverse complement strand
GAATGAAACTAAGGTGATGAAATTTGGGCTAAGATTTGGTAGGCAAAGAATATACTTCCTGAGCCCCAATTTGTTGTGTTTTATCCTCCAAAAGCATTTGCCTGTACTCGTTAAGAGACTCAGATGCTGAGACAAAGTGGTGTCCTGGAGCTTGCAGTAGACTCTTAGGTAGGAGAGGTAGAAATTGGAGCACAAGATATGAAAACAATAAAAAAATGCAAGTTCAACAGTTTGCCTACAGTTTCCTCATTAGACATCTGTTACAAAGGACCGCCTGGCTTGATCACAAAGTTGTTAAACTAAGCAGAGAGAAAGAGGAGGCTCAGAAGTTGATTCCTAAGGAAAGGAGACTCGCCTGGTTTCCAACTTAGTATTATCAACACATGCAAGAACCAGACAGAGTATGCAAAGTAACTATTTGCAACCAGTGGGCAGTAACCAATGCTGAGCTCTGGTCTTGAGAGAAGGACAAAGGAGAAGGTGCTGTTTGCTTTATGTGGCATCGTCTGAGGGCAAGACAAGATCAGAGTCCACATGGGGTGCCTTGCTGAAGGAAGGAGACCGAGACTGATGTTTCAGAGAGTCAATATGCCTGAGGTGTAGGGGCAGGGGCAAGAGAAAAGGCAGCTGAGTTGTTAAAGAGAAAGGCCCCCCAAATCTCAGTAAATAACCCCCATGAATCCTTAACCCGATCCTAGATTATATGGAAAGGGGGTTTAACTCTGGGAGGCTTCAGAGGGCCTGAGTACTGACCAAAAACTTTTGAGGCTGCACGTGCTGAGAGAATTTGGAATTAAGGTCTAGACAGAATGTTGCAAACTTCAGCACACCCAGAGTTTCATACAGGTAACAAGAAGGCCGTGCACAGTTAAAACCTAAGATCCGGACTTGCAAAAGCATGACAAGATCAAGGAGAACTGCTTACAGCTTGTCTACCAAAGCAAACTTGGCATTCTTGGGTGAAGAAAACCCAATTGGTGGCATAATATGAAGCATCTACAATGTCTAAAAATCTGCTGATACGCTAAGATTCACAAAAAGTCATCAGTTATCAAGAGAAAAGATGCAACCAGACCCAGGCATGATCCAGGTATTGGAGATTGCAGTTAATCATGATTATTTTGTTAAACATTAGAAGAAAATGAATGCAAATATGGAGTATAGAAATAGTCACAATCTATGAAACTGTAAAACATAAGCTTTAAAGTGGAAAATGTGTTGAATGGATTTAGAAGCACACTGCACACAGCAGAAGGCAAGAGTGGCAGACTCAAAGGTGTGTCAGCAGGAAGCACCCGACGTGAAAGATAAAACACTAAGGATGGAAGCGCTGAAGAATAACAAATATTCATAAAGAACACAATTGAAGGACATTATAAAAATATAATACCAATGCATTTGAAAATTTAGATTTAATTGATGGTATCTGGAAAAATACAACTTGTTAAAACTGATTGGGGAAATAGAAGTAACCATAATGTTCCTAAACCTATTAAAGAAATAGAATCTGCCATAAAAAAAAATCTTCCTGGAAAAAAAAATCCAAATCCTCTAGGTCCAGATAGCTTCATCGGTGAATGCCCCCACACTCATTCCCTTTTGTGTCTTGGAAAACTGATCCCAGGACTTCACACTAAGCCATGTCCCCAGTCCTTTTATAAAAGGTTTAAATTGGAGATGGGGTTTTAAGAGGTTAAGTCGCCCTGGCTGGGCTCAAAGTTGAGATCCTGCTACTCCAGACTTCCAGGGTGCTGGGAATATACACGTACACTGTGATGCTTGGCTCCAAATATTTAATGAAGAAATCAAACCGACTTCAGAGAAAGAATTCAAAGGAATAAAAATGGAGGGAAGTTGGAGCAACAGCATCTCTCATATTTCATCTGTGGGAGTGTAAATTGGAAAACTGGTACTATGCTTAGAATTTGAGCATAAGAAAGTTCCATGATTATTTGTTATGTCTGAATATCGACTATCGAGAGGAGAGAATATAGGCACACAAAAAAGAAATGCACACGTGTTGGCATCAATAGTCATGATAGAAATGATCTGAATATTTAGTCAAAGGTAACATAAATTATAGCTGTTGACACAATGGAATACTATATAGCAACAAAAAAGTACAACTACATCTTTCAACATAGATGAAACTCTTTTCAATTTTTTTTATTATTTTATTAGCTCATATTTGTCATGCAAAACGATTACATTCATCATGGGGTGTCGGTACATATGTACATAATGTATCTTTATTTTTTTTAATATCCCCTTCCCTCTCCCTTCCTCTTTCCTACCTCTATCTTTTGGTCTCCTTCCCAATGAATCTGGCCAAAAGAAAGCAGAATCAAAAAGAACACAGATGCTATAGGATTCTCTTTGTTACATTAGGAACAGGCAGACCCTGGAATCTGTGGTGATGGAGGAGTGAAGCAGCCTCTTGGAAGGTGATGGTAGGGTGTGCGGTGGGGAGAGGCTCTGCCTCTGGGTTACACACTCTCCCTTCAACAGCAGGGGAGTGACACAGGGAGAGCACTTAGTACAAACACTTTGAGTTGTAAATTTGGGGGGTGGTGGTGGTGAGGCATCTCTATGTATAACCTGGGTTCTTTTCTCCTTTCCTTCTGGAAGGCAAAAGAGTTCTTCAAAATTTTAACTAGTGTAATCACTGCAGCTTGAAGCCTGGGAGTATGAGCTGTGTGTGTGTGTGTGTGTGTGTGTGTGTGTGTGTGCATGAGGCGGCGTGAGAAAAGATCTCTTTCAATGAATGCCACAGCTGGCTTTGGAGGAAGACTGCGAAAGTGTTGTCTGACTAATGTGATTTTTCTCTCTCCCTCCCTCTTGCTCGCTTTCTCCTTTCTTCCTTTGTGTGTGGTCCTCCTCCCTGCGATCAGCAGTATGTGGCAGGGGTGGTAACATAGAGCCCCTGGGGGTGCGCAGGAACAGGGAGGTCACTTGAAAGAGCTGCGGGTTTAGGCCTAGAGGGCTCGCTAGCCCAACAAGCCATCAGAGGAGACCACCGAGAGCCACATTCGTAACAGAGCCGCGGCTCTTCATATGCACACGGCAAAGGACCAAAGACCTCGCTCCACGCCTCACGGGATTCTACAAGGGGGGAAGTAATTGGTGGCTATGAAACCTTGAGGATTTGGGGTGTATTTAATTCTCCAACTCAGTGACACCCAGACATGTGGAAAGACATCTAGCACATTCTTTTTAGAAAAAAAGTGCAAAAGCAAATGGAAACACGGCCCAACTCCCAGTCCTGATTGTTGCTGCTGTTTGCTAAGTCAAAAACGGCAGAAGGGGCTGGGCCCTCGAAGGAGCCAGTGCAGAGGGCGGGGTACCCTGCAACTATGGGGGAGACAGACACCTCTGCTGTGGGCTGGACCTCAAGACAAAAGATAAAACAAATGCACTCGCATGCTTGCTAAGGATAAGCATCAGGGATTGACAGTCTGAATAGCTCTCTGTCACCCTAAGGAAGCCGGGAGTCACATTCCAACCCTGCAGGAAGTCACTGCTCTTTAAGCATGCCCACCTGCTACATGACTCGCTTCTCCATCTGTCCTCAATCCGATCAATTTTACCTGAATAATTAATCTTACTGGTTGACCACAATTCTGTTCCACCTCACGTCCACCTTGAGAGTTCCCATGTTTTCCCACCTTAGACCAGCCTCACTTCGTGGTTTTGCTCTATAAATGTCCCTAGAAAAGACAGAGTCTTTGGCAACTCACCTGGGACCTCTTTGCCTCTCTCTCAGACAGAAGCTTTCTTTCTCTCAATAGTATATTCTACTCTAAAAGAAAAAAAAAGATTTAAACATGGGAAACCTGAGTGCTTCAAGAGGAGACGTTCTCAGACATAACTTCACCCTGCAGAACCCAGTTTAGCAAAGACAATGTGTGCGGTGTTTGCGTCTTCAAGGAGCAGATGACCAGAATGATGCTGGAGCCCGGTTTCTGAAAACCCGTTTGGCACATCTGAGCCGCCAGAAGCAGCGGGGGAAAGGTGTGAAGCAGGCCGGTGACACCCATCCCACGCTCGCCCTGCACCTGCGGAGGCGGGACCGTCCGGAGCCCAGCGGATCACAAAATGAGAAACAGAACAGCGTGCCTGCTACTCCGGTGTTAGTTTTTATGAGATGAGAGCCAGAAGCCCGCTTTTAAGTGTAATCTATAATTCATTGCAGACGAACCATAAAATGCAAAAACATTAATTTTTACAATAACTTTCATTATTTACAACATTTCTCTGTCCTCCATTAAAATATTTCTTCGTTAGAGGTATAGAATATTCACAGCTGCTAGATTATTTACAAGGGGGGTTGATAAAGAGTTGTAACAATTTAACCATTTGAAAATTAAAGCAGCTTTTTTTTCCCCCGAAAACTTGTTTCTGAGATATTTTTGCATGGAGTTAAGAGCAGGACAAGAGAATACAATTTATTTACCAAAATTTAATTGCCAGTTTAAAATTGTTCTAAAAATAAGACTTGGAAATTTTATTTTAGTCATGGAACATAACAAAATATCCCAGATAGTATTTTTTAAAATGAGGAATGCATATGAGGGAAATTTCTTTGGATTGAGGAACATTGCAGAAATAGGATTAAATGAAGACCAAGACTAAGAAAGTGATTGAATTTATTCTGCTCGTTCATTCATGGACGTCCAGGAGATAGAGGTATAAACACAGGGGTAAAGATGAAAACCCAGGGTCTTTGGTCTCATGTGGTCCCCAGAGCCGAGATAGGACTGTGCCTGAAAGGGTCTGTCACTTGGCCAGTGTAGCATGGTCCCTCTATGCTGATGGAGTCTGGTGCACTTGCTAGAGTTGAGTATAGCAGCTAGGCAGAGGTTGCAAAGTGACAGATGGCAATTTGGCTCGACTTACACAACGTGTGTACATTAAAAAAAAAAATAAAGGTCAAACTTGCCTAGGTGATGTAGTGAGCTGGTGTTTTGGGATGTACCTAAACCTATAGCCATGACAGGCGAAATATATAAAAAAAGAAAGTGAAACTGACAAAGATAGGTTCGGACCAGGGCAAACATCTTTAAGAACTACAAATGGCACAGCACTGCAAGCAAGTGGTAATGATATAGGGGAACGAAACTCCCAACCTGCTAGATGGATGTCTGGTACAAGTTGGTGTTCTCTAAAACTGAAGAATGAATTTTAGGAACAGCGGAGGTTAAGAGCAGAATATATTTATTGAAAGAAAGCTTGTGTCTGAGAGAGAGAGACAGAAGGGCTCCTAAGTGGGTTACCAAAGTTCTTATCTTTTCTAGGGATTTTATAGAGCAAAACTACGAGGTGAGGTGGGTCTAGGGTGGAAAAAACATGGGAACTCGCAAGGAGCGCTTGAGGTGGGACAGAACTATGGTCAACCAATAAGATTAATTACTCAGGTAAAATTGACAAATGAGGAAGTGAGACACATATCAGCAGGCATGCTTCAAGAGCAGTGATTCTTTCTGTAGGGGGTTGGGATGGTGACTCCTGGCTTCCTCAGGGTGATAGAGAGCTATTTAGAATATCAGTTCCTGATGTTTATCCTTAGGAAATCTTGGGTGCAGTTGATTTATCTTTTGTCTTGAGATCTGGCCCACAGTGGAGGTGTTTGTCTCCCCCACAGTTGCAAGTTATCAGGCCCTTTGCCCTGGCTCCTTCAAGGACTTAGCTCTGTCTGACTGCCTAGAATACTTTTGTCTAACTCAGTTGCCTGTAACGGTAGGTCAGTCAAGGGTAGGGATGTGCTCTGCTCTCAGCTGGCTGTGATGCTTGGGAATTAGGCTTCTCTAAGAGACTGAGGTCCTCTTTGCAATGTAGACACAATTCCTTCTCTCACCATAAAAGGAAAAGCTGGAAAAATGCTGTAATTCCTGTATGGTTCAGGGTACCCGGGAGTAGCGCTATCTCTCAGGCTGAATGAAACCATCCTACTGGCTTGACAACTGCCTGTGCTCTCAGTCTGAAGTCCTGGAGCGGGTGAAATGATGTCCTTCCAGAATTCAGGCTACCCAGAACCTCACAATGTGAACTTGGGAAATAAGTTTTTTTTTGCAGATGTGATTCATTAAAGACCTCAGGGTGACCTTATTCTGGATTTAGGGTGACCCTAAGGCCCATAACTGAGTCATCCTCCTCAAAAGAGGAGAACATACGGAGACTCACAGGGAAACAGGGCTTGTGAAGACAGGGGTGGGTTTTGCAGAAATAGAGCTGTGGACCAAGAACACTGGAGCCACCAGAGAGCAGGAAGAGGGACGGAAGGAAGCATGATCCTGCTTGGTTCTGGACTTCTGGCCTCCAAACTGTAAGAGAAAACTTTCTGCTGCTGCAAGCTGTAGGAAATTAACATACCTTCAAACCTCCTTGAACACACATGGTTCTGGACTAGGGGTTGGTGTGCGGGCAAAGAAGGGCTGCGGAGTGACAGAAAGACAGTGAAGACAAGGAAAGAAGCCAGGTGTGGTGGCGCATGCCTTCAATCTCAGCACTCAGGAGGCTGAGGCAGGAGAATTATTGTGAGTTCAAGACCAGCCTGGGCTACAAAGTGAGTTCAAGGCCAGCCTGAACTGCATAGTGAGACTCTGTCTCAAAAACTAGGGCTGGGGATTTAGCTCAGTGGCCTAAGTGCCTGCCTGGCAGGCCTGAGGTTTTGAGTTCAATCCCTGGTACAAACAAACAAACAAACAAACAAACAAAAAAAAAACCAAGGAAGCAGAAATTAAATGAGCGTATGTGGATGTGGGAGAAATACAGCCCAAACTTAACGATAAAGATAAAGATAAATAAAACTCAAACCCAAACTGTTGCCCTAAGACCCTCATTCAACCTGAGCCTCAAACAGAAATTCACAGACACAGCTAGCATTAAGACAAACAGCCAACAATAGCAACTCTTCCAAGATAAATGCACTCCAGATGCAATGTCCTTAATAGCCGAGCTTGGTGTACTCTACTTATTTTATTGTTAAATGAGATTTCCAATTTATTATACTATAATTATCCCACTTCACACCATAGATTTTTTGTTTTTTTATATGGATATAGACTTTAAAATACTTATATTTATGAGACTCAAAGAAATAAATCACTGTTCCATGTCCATTAAAAGCAAAAAAAAAAAAAAAAAAAAAAAAAAAAAAAAAAAAAAAAAAAAAAAAAAAAAAAAAAAAAGAAGGAAACAAAAGCAATTAGTACCAACAAAAAATGGATATTGAACAATCTATTATAGATAAAAACTTCATTTCATTTCTGCCAAAACAAGAGAAATATTTTCCTAAAAGTGAGAAAGCAAATCTTTGTAGACTTTGTCCTAGGAGACAAGATGGCCCTGGGCATTCTGATCTTTGGCGAATGCCAGATGGAAGCACTGCCCTCTGCGGAGCACGCTTGTACTTCGTGAGGACACAGTAGGGCAGGGCTAAATGATTCCTCTTCCATTTCAATCTGGCGGAATTGGTTGGCTTCTTTTACCTAAAGACCTTTAGTGATCCTCCCTCATTTTCCCTCGATAGCTCAGGGCAGGCTTATAGAAATTCTGACTAGGCTTATTTCAAGGGTGTGATGAGCTATCGCTTCTTTACTTCTTTGTAAACTCTGAAGAGCTGTGGAAGCAGGTACATTGTAAATAAAACGATGAACAAGAATTTTATCTCATCTAATGGGCTTAGCTTCATGCCTGGATTGTAGACATTTATTGACTTAAAAAATGAAAACAGTTGACCCATGAAAGTAATTCGAACCATAATGTTAGAGGTGATGTTTGCTGGCAGCCTGCTGTAAAGGGGCTCTCCCTCTGCTCTGTGGGCGAATGAGGCGGCATATAACATTAGCGCTCCTGTAACCATATTTAGATTATAATGTTATCCCTCCTGATGTTGACATTGAATAAGACAGAGTGTGGAGGTGCAAAGAAACTGGTTACTGGTGAAATTATCAAGCAGCTGAATCAAGTAGCGCTGAAAACTGACTATCTCTGCTTCTCAGTTCAATGAGCCAATGCATTTTTTTTGTGTGTGTGCAATTTAGGAGGGGATTTCATCTTGACTGCAACTGAAAGTATGACTACTGTAAAACTCCAAATAGCTGATTCATTCTAACAGAGGTAATTACTGGCACTGTGGAAGATATTCAGGTGACTAAATCAATTTTTGCCTTTTCACGTGAGCATATAAGATTTGAAACTGGTCTTGGGTAATAATTCTTCACTATAAAAATTCATCTTTAGTCATTTTGCTTACAAGGTAAAAAAGAAATAATATTAAACTGTAAAGATCAGATTCTTTCAGTCTTCATTGCCATAGAAACAAAAATATCATATTGGCTACTGTTTGTTAGTTACCTTCTGCATTCCAGACACTTGGCTAGAAGCTTCAATACGTTTTCTTAGTTCTTTCTTGGAATTCTGCAGTATAAAGAAACAGAAGCTTAAACAGTAGTTTTAAGGCTAGTACCTAAAAGAATGCTAAGCATAAGCTGAAGATTCAATGTGTCTTTGTTACATATTAATATACTGTCCGGTGCCGGGGATATAGCTCAGTGCAAGGTCCTGAGTTTGATTCCTGGTACCAAAAACAAAACAGAACAAAAACTACCATGTGAGTACATACAGTACTATTTTCTTTCTTTTTTTTTTTTTTTTTGCGGCACTGGGGATTGAACTCACAATCTTGCGCTTGCCAGGGCAGGCGCTTAAGCTGCTGAGCCAAACTCCCCAGCCCTAGTTTTTTGAGGCAGGGTCACACTATGTAGCTCAGGCCGACCTTGCGCTTGCGTTGTAGCCCAAGCCGGCCTCGAACTCACAACGCTCCACCTACCTCAGCCTCCCGAGTGCTGGGATTAAAGGCGTGCGCCACCATGCCTGGCTTACAGTGCTATTTTCTTCCAAGGACTTTGGTCTTGTTATAATACCACATTGCTTCTATGCTCCAAATGCCTGATCTTATTAAAGCAACAAGTTTGCCCACTGGTCTAAGGTACAAGAGAGCTATCCAGGACAAATAGCTGCTACTTGAAGAAGTTAGGATCATCACATTTAATTTTTAATTGGATCATATTTACAATAATGTCTTCAGAAACTAGAGCTCTTAGAACATTGCTAAGGGAAAGAGAGATAAGAGATATAAACTCCAGGTTGCTAAGCCCAAGTAGCACTAGCCCTCCATGGAATTTGTTCTGCTACAAATTACAAACTTCAAGCTGACTTGCAGACCTTGCCCCAAGGCCTTTAAAAGAGCTGAGAAATTTATAAATGTCTTGGAATTCTTGCCTAACCTGGGAACCCTATAAAAACATAATTCTTCTTTTCATTTGTCTTAAAGTTAAACAAACCCAAAATAAAAATATGCAATTTGTAGTGAGATTTAAGTAAGTGTTGCCATCCAAAGAAGCTGTTTTCCTTAACAAGTGTTAAGTGTGAATAGCAATATTTTGAAACATTTTTATCATGCTCAGATTAACCAGCTTGGATCTCAGACAGTAAATGACACTGAAAAGCGTACTGTGCTTTTAATGAATAGCTTCATTTTTTTCTTTAATAGAAAAAAAAAAAGAGAAATGGCAGTATCTAATGTTGTTGAATTTTGAGGTCATTGGTACTTTCTGTTACAATTCTTTCTTGCTAATCCCAGCATTCAAGGCCCAGGTTGTCTATAGTAATTGCGAAACTCAGGACTTCTGAGAAACACAGTGGTTAGTCTGGTCTTTAAATTTTCTATTAGTGCCCCATTGTTATTTAATAAAACAGTGGTATTATTGATGCACATATCATAGAGCCACTATTTATTGAGTACCCACAACATGGTAGGTGGAGTGAGGAAGGTGGCTAATGAACTGGAATATACACACTGGCTTAAGTTTGGAGGTCAGCTTATCCAACATGCTATCCTATTTAACTGCTCTATGTTCTTGGCATTTCAGTGGAGAAAAGTATTAATAGTCACCATGGAGGTGGTTGTAAGGAATAGAGATGCCGTACTGCAATAAGACTTGGAGTAAGGTGAGGTGAGCTAGCATATCATCATTGCTGCTACTAAAATCTCAAGGCAAATTTCCTGCCCATGGAACTAGAAGTGCCAGAGCTGGCTTACGCTCTCACATGAAGTCTAGAGATGTCCTTGGTATTCAGAAGCTGTAGGTACTGAAAGTTGGGCATGGGCAAGGGCGATAGTTGATCTGTGTCTTCAAGGATGAATAGGATTTTAATAAGTGAAAATAGACACCATTTTATCTTCCAGACACTTAAGAATCTTAGCAGCATAAGCAGTAGTGGCAAATAGAGTTCCTTGTTACTTTGTTTACCATAACTCACTGGCAGGGTGAAATGATCAATTAATGTGGTCCATCTTGTGGGCCAGCAGGAAGCATCTGGGGTTTCTGATTTGCCTGTCACCCTCTACAACTCTCCCCATCCCCCTTTAATTTTTGATCCTTAGGAGAGTGCTCCCATGAGAGCCAGAACTGTAAATGTTCCAAGCAAAAAAATTCACTTTACCTGGTATGGCTTTTGCAAATGTATTTGAAGAAACAATAATACATCTTGTTTTAGACAATGACGCGGTAGGCAACATTGAAAATTAAAAGCAACTTTCAGATCTGAGATCAAACAAAAGTCAGTGGCATCTCATTGTCAGTTCCCTGTTTAGGTAAATCTACACATAGCCGAACCAAGGTCAAAAGGATATTGATGGTCACAGTCACCCTTTAAATTGCGTCTTCAATCTGTGTATATTGTCATTCTCATTCTTCAAGAGATTTCATCTTGGAATTCCTGTCATGTTATTTAAAATATCACAAAGATATTGTAGAATAAACCTAGCCAGACAAGGGACTTGGAGATGTATTTTGACTGGATATTTTTCAGTCCTTTTCAAAACAGTTACGTTATAATGTCTGGACTTTGAAGAGAGCCCTGGGGAATGTATGCTAACCTGTGCATATATACTGGTTGTTAGAAAGGGATTTCACTAGGATCCTTGAGTTCTCTGAATTATCAAATGTAAAAGATCTTTCCACAGCATTCTTGAGCGTGTTGCAATCCATGTGGACAGAACACAGCTTTTTTTCTAAGATAATTGGTACCAGCAAAGCAGCTCTGAATTCAAAGCCATTTCAAAAGGTACCAGCACTTCTTGGTGAATAGCTAATCATTTGAACAACAGAAAGTTTGATTGGAATGCCATCTTCACACAGAAGCCAAATATTATGCAAATAAGGATTTCTCTTACCTTTCATCCAGTAAAATTCATGAATCCCTACATCAATTAGAACAAAGAATATACCAAGTATTGACTGTTGTTAAGTTCTTTTACCAAGTATTGACTGTTGTTAAGTTCTTTTACTATAATTTTTCTGGGTAAATTGGATAATAGTACCAAATACTATGTTCCACTGCACCTTTAACTTTAATGATTTGGTTATACATGGGCAATTTGCACAAATATTCAAAGGTTGATCTCTTATTCTGAGGACTTCTTCCAATCCTCGGACATTGAAATCATTTTTTCCTCCACACCCACTGTAATGGTTTCAATCTAGATGTCCCCTCTGAAGCCTCATGTGTTCACAGGTGAGGCTCTTGGGAGGCAATTTGATCACGTGGGCAGGAGCCGTATCAGTGGATTGGTCCACTGCTGAGTTTATCACTGAATGTGTTGCTGGGAAATGAAGCTTGGTAGGGGAGTTGGGTCCCTGTGGGGGTGGTCTGGAAGGGTCTATGTTCTTTCTCGTTGATCCCTCTCTGCTTCCTGCTGCCTGGCCATGAGCTTTCTCCTCTGCCATGCCACCCTGCCTTGGACCATAAACTCTACAAATTGTGAGCCAAAATAAAACTTCCCTCCTTGAAATTGTGAGGATCATGTATTGTGTTTCAGGGATGAGAAAGTAACTCAGACACCCACCTTTTAAAAAATAACAGCTTTTTGAGGTTTAACCCTTTACCCACTTAAACTGTGCAAATCAATGACTTTTACTATATTCAAGTAATTTTGTAGCTGTTTCTATGGCCAATTTTAGAATGTACTTTCCAGCTCCAAAATAAATCCTGTGCCCATGAGCTGTCACTCCAAAAACTCACTCAAATCCCTCCCCTCTCCCCTACCCCAAATCCTGGGCAACACTAATTTGTATTCTCTCTTTATAGTTTTGCTAACTTTGGAGATTTTATATGACTGCAAACATGCGGTATGTTCTTCCCTGCTTGGCTTCTTTCTCTTAGCCTAGTGTTTTCAAGGTTTATTCATGACATAGCATGTCTCAGTACTTCATGCACTTGTATTGCCAAGAAATATTCCATTCTATGCACATATCATGTGTTAGTTACGTAGCCATCAACTGATGGGTTTTGAGGCTATTTCTGCCTCTTAACTATTGTGAACTGTGCTGCTATCAATACGCATAAGTACAGTGTTTGTTTCAGTGTCTATTTTCAGTTCTGTTAGGTTTATACCTATGTGGAATTGTTAGGTCACATAAAGAGTCTACGATTACATTTTTTAAAGGTACTGCCAGGCTGTTTTACAAAGCAACTATGCCATTTTGACTTTCCTACCTAGAGCCATTCTCCTTTGAAGTAGTGATTCATAGCTATTTCCCTGCTTCTCTTGTTAACTTGCCCAATGCTGTTAATTCTCATTCATGCATAATTCTGCAAAGAACCTAGGTTGGTTTCCAATCTCATTTCATCTACCTCATGAATTTCTGGAATTTTATTGGGATTTACTACTTCTGCTGCAGAAGATTTAACTTGTAGTGATAGATGATGTGTTCTTTTGCATATTTCTTGAAATAACCCCATGAAGTAAGCATTCCCAGATGTAATGAAGGAGAACAAACAGGCTGCAGCTAATAACATAATCAGTTAGGAGGTAGATGAATCGGTAACTGTTGTGAAGAACAGAATAGGTTTAAAGATAGCATTATCCATAAGTGGAATGAGCCTCTGAACCTCCACTTACCATTTAGCCCTCTCAGGAACTCTAAAGCAATAATATAAAAGTTAGAAAGCTTGTGCTGCAAATAACCAGACACTTGACCAAGTGTATCTAGGCTGTAATGCAAAGCCCGGGGGAAGGCAGTTACCGTGCTGGCTGGCCGGCCCAGCATGGACAAGTCTTCTGGGTCTTTCAGTGGTATTTTATTTCCTTTTCCCTCATGGTCCCAAGATGACAACGGCAATTCCAAGCCCCACGCCATTAAAAATTTTTTCTCATATTTATTTTACTAGGGCTGAAAACTTTTTTCTCAGAATACCTTTGCAGACTTCCTCTTACGCTTTGGTGGCCCTGGAAGAGTTGTATTCCTATTCCTTCTCCTACTGAGAGGAGATGGGAAAACAATCGTGTTGATTTCAGCATCTCTGTTGTGTGGAGGTTTCTACTGGCTTGGATCAGGCATGGGAGCAAGACTGCTGAGTCTACCATGTCCCCGGGCGTTAGGAATTACCGTCTCTGGTTTAAGTGGAGAACCACAATGCCCGGAGACGGCGAGTCCCGTCACGCGGCGAGTTAAAGCTCGGCCACAGCGCACGGCGTCACAGGTGGACACGTCTGTTTGAAAGTGCACATGCATGTGGATGCCTGCCTTTCTTACCATACTGCTGCAAGAAAAAGGAAAAGGTAGCTCAAAACCCATGTTTTCCCCCTAGAATAGAAAGTGAGATGATTTTTGTTTATTGTCATTGCCATGAAACATTTTGAGGCATTTGTTTTTGGATGAATTATATACCTTGGGGGCATGATAAAAGTTAAGATCTCTCTTCTTCTGAACTTTTTTTTTTTAAAGTAGATTATTTTGAAACGATGTCAATGGAGAGTTTGAGAGTTGGGAAACCACCCTGTAATTATTAGCATCCTGGGGTTCTGCTTGAGGCAGGAGGAAAAAGTGACTTAAGGTTTTACCTTCTGAGCAGCTATGATGCCTGGTATGTGAAGCAAAACTGCATATTCAGTTGCTTTCAATTCTCTCCCTCAAACACGAATCGGGATGTGAGAGTTGGAGAGAAAGCACTGATGGTTTTACCTATCTTATCTCATTGTACTCTCACACTGCCCCTAGTGGAGAACTATTGATTTCCATTTTAACCACGTGGAACTAAGGAACAAGGAGGCCAGAGTACTTGTACTAGGCCACACACTATTGCATAGTGAAACTGAGACTTGAAAAAAACTGTTCACCATCGCTGGCCATTAGATAAATGCAAATTGAAACAACATTGAGATTCCATGTTATGCCACCAAAAAATCAAGTAACAAATGCTGGCTAGATTGTGGGAAAAAAGAATCTTTCTACACTGTTAGTGGGAATGTAAACTAGAAAACCGATATGGAAATCAACATGCACAGTCTTCAAAACACTAAAGGAAGAAATTCCATTTGACCCAGTTATTCCCCTTCTAGGTCTCTTTCTGAAAGAGTTAAAGACATCACATCACAGCGACCCATGCACACCCATGTTCATAGCAGCACAGCTCATAACTACTAAGTCTTGGAAGCATCCCACACAGCGCAGTGGATAAAGAAAAGGTGGTACTTATATACCGTGGGATGGCACCCTGTCACCAAGAAGGACAGGCTTCAGTCATTTGTAGTGAAATGGAGGCACCTTGAGATCATGGTGCAGAGTGAAACAAATCAGAACCACAATCTTAAATATTGCATGAGTTCTTTTATATGAGAAACCCAAAGTATAAATCAATTAAGGAGCAAAATAAAAGATAGATAATAGGAAATAGGGAGACAGATTTTTTGCAAAAGGGAAGGGGACCGAGAGGTTGAGAAAGCAGGAGGGAGGGGAGGAGAAGGGAACATTAAAAAAAATTAAAATATGTAATGCAAAGAACCAACTCCTCATGAGGAACACAATCACTATGCACTGAAAATATGTACTAGTAGAAATAAAAATTCAGAAAAGAGCTGAGACTGAAGCCAAGCGCTGTCTGATTCCCAAGCCCATGTTTTTATTCACCTGTTATGTCACAACTACAACACAATTGAACTGGTGTTTGACCTGCCAAGGTGAGGAAACGTGGCCAGCACTTGAACTGTGATTCAACAGTGAACATCTCAGTATAAATATTTGAGCTTGGGTGAACTTTGTATAACCCCAATTGATACCAATAAAACCTCTGTTATGCTTAGGGCATTAAAGTGCACTTGAGAGGTATTTCTGTGTGACCTGCGAGAACATTTTTGAATGAAAACTGTTGAAAGCCATTCTTGCGGTAGGGGTAGCAACTATGAATAATGTTAGCAGTAGACGATTCCAAAAATGCTACTTCCTTTCAGAATGAGTCTGCACCCTCACGTACAGACCAGTCTGAGCAGTACTTGAATCCGATGCCTTTAGACTCCCCTGTCTAAATCTTCTTTAAGGATCCCATCTGGAGCAGCCTGACTCTGTCTGAGTGTGGGCTGTGGAAAACTTGCTGATACTGTTGTGATAAACGGGCAAGAACCAACCCACTGCAGACTGTCTCTA
The DNA here is from genome assembly GCA_004363535.1 of Dasyprocta punctata. NCBI lineage: Eukaryota > Metazoa > Chordata > Mammalia > Rodentia > Dasyproctidae > Dasyprocta > Dasyprocta punctata. The sequence goes on along the minus strand of RJWM01023034.1, from coordinate 17,469 downwards.
AATCTGAGATTTCTGTGTGTTTGCAGATGCCCTTGGTCTTTTTTTTTTCATTCTATGAAAAAAAGGTAAAACAAAATTTTGTAACAAAATATTAGGAGAATAACAATAGGTGATATATTACATGTTGTTATCTTTAAAGTAGTTGCTCTGGGTAGGAGATATAGACATAAAAATTTCTCCAATCTATATTAGCAGAAACCTTTTGATGAACTAAGAGACACTGCTAGTATAGCTGACTTCCACTTTTCCCCTTACCCCTACTGTCTTTTCCCCTTTCATCCATCCTAGTTCCTTTTTCCTTTTGAATAATTTCTTCCTGTTTCACAATATCTATTGTGCATTACAGAATTTATTTGCACTTTCAGTTTCTCACACGAGGGAAACACTATGATGTTTACACATGTGAGTCTGATTCATTTCACTTATGAGTATGATCTCAAGTTGCATCCATTTACCTATAAAAGTCTCAAGTTTATAATTTTTTATGGCTGAATAGTACTGCACTGCATAAAAATACCACATCTTTTTTTTATCCATTCCTTGGTTGATGGGCATTTGGGTTGTTTTCAAGATTTAGATATTACAAATTGTGCTGCTATAAACATGGGTGCACTTATATCGCTGTGATATGATGTTTCTAATTCTTCTGGGAAGATACCCAGAAGGAGAACAGCTGGGTGGAATGGGACCTCTAATCTTAGTTTTTTGAGGAACCTCCACACTGATTTCCTTAATGGTTGTACCAGTTTACACTCCCACCAACAGTGGAAAAGAGTTCCTTTTCCCCACAGTCCCTCTGGCATTTGTTGTTGGTTGGTCTCTTGATGATAGCCTTTCTTTCTGGGGTGAGATGGTATCTTGGTGTTGGTTTGATTTGCATGTCTTGAATGACCAGTGATGTTGAATATTTTTTCATATATTTGCTTGCCATTTGTATTTCTTCATCTGAGAAGTGTGTATGCATCTCAGATGCTCATTTTTGGGTTGAATCTTTGAATTTGGGGTCTGTCATTGTTTAATTCTTTATATGTTCTAGATAGAAGTCCTTTGTCTGAAGGATAATTGCTTATTTTTTTTTTCTCAGTCTGTGTGTTGTGTTTTTACTTTGTTGGTGATTTGCTGTGCAAAAACTTTTATTTATTTATTTATTTTTGTTTTTATTTTATTTTATTTTTTTGGTACCAGGGATTGAACTCACAACCTTGCACTTGCCAGGCAGGCACTTGTGCCCCTGAGCTAAATCCCCAGCATAAAAGCTTTTAATAAGATGAGATCCCAGTTGTTGATTCTTTGAAGTATTTCCCTCGCTGTCTGGGTTTTGTTCCTGAAGTCTATGTCTACAGCTATGTCTTCAAGATTTCCACCTACTTTCTCTTTCAGTAGATACAGTGTTTCTGTTTTAATATTTATATCTTTGATCCATTTCAACTTCAGTATAGTGTGATGGTGATAGACACGAATCAAGATTTAGTCTTCAGCATGTAGAGTCAGTTTTTCCAGCACCTTTTATTGAAGAGGCTATCTTTCCTCCAGTGAACAGTTTTGGTCCCTTTGTCAAAGAGAAGATGGCTGAGTGTGTTTGGAGCTGTGTCTGCAACTGCTAATCTGTTTCACTGGTCCTCAGGTCTGATTGATTGATTGATTTTTGCCAGTACCATGCTGTATTATCACGGTAACTTTGTAGTATAATTTCAAGTCAGGGATTGTGATATCCCTGCCTTGCCTTTGTTGCCCATGATTACCTTTGCTATTCTAGGTCTCTTCTGGTTTCAGATGACTTTAGGAATGTTTTCTCTAGTTCTGTGAGGCATGCTAATGGTGTTTTGATCAGAATTGCATGAAATCTGTGTAACAGTTTTGGGAGTATGGATTTTTTTTTTTTCTACAGAGGAGATAGCTTCCCCTCCAGTTGATGGGAACTGTGTGCATCGAGGGAACTGTGTGTCGACAAGAAGTCATTTACCACCTCCCATCCCTTCCAATTCACACTGTGCTCTGTGGAGCTCTACATTGCCTTCAGCCCCAGAGCCCAGTCCTAGGACTCTCATCATGTTCAGTGTTGCTTTGTGTTGCTTTTCCTCTTATCTCTTCACCTTGCTGAGCCCAGTGTTGTTAGGGTAAGGAGCTAACTTTCCACATCTGGAGCCTACAGTTGCGCTTTTTGAGTTTTAAATTCTTTGAAAATTTACCCATTGTTCAAAAACTCAGTTTTTCCCCCAGTAAAAGTAGAATAATATAGAATTACCTAAAGGTCCAATGAGATAATGTCTGTAAAGTGCTTTATTAATTCTGGTTTCCTGCTCTATTCTCCAACCTAATGACTCCATAGTCACAATTCCCTCTTTGGAAAGCTGCTGGCAAAACCAGCCATACTCATGTAGAACTTTGAAGGACTAAAAAGGATTAAAGGGTCACTTCTGCCTGACACTTCATCAGAGAAAGAACTGCTGATGGCAGAACTGTACACGTCAGCACGTGGAGCACAGGACACTTCCTGGAAGTTATGACAGAAAGTATAACATGAAGGCCTGCACTTGCTACCAAACAACACTGAGAGAGAAGGAGAAAGATGCCAATTTTTGGGCAATTCTAGAACTGGCTGCACTTGAAGTACAGAGTACCCTTTGTGTCTTGTTTTGCTTTTGTGTTTTGGGTTGCAATCTAGGTTCTTAGGTTGGGGACTGGCAGCTCTGTGCTGATGAAATACCATAGGAAACCAATGAATATTAACAAGTTCCCCCAGAACGTAGAGTACAGGATTCCACAGTGGCTCCTCCAGGAAACAGTTTGTATCTAAGTAGTTTCTGATGGGCCGGGGAGCTAGGTGTTGTAAAACTCTGTAAAGGAGAGCCTGCTAAGCTCAGGCTGTTCATCAAACAGTTTAATTTTCCAGGAAGACAGAAAAGAGTAAACCAATATGACGAAGCCCTTCTGCTCAGCTTTGTAATAGTGAACATAAAATATTTACCCTGAAAAATGGTTGACTGGGTCCACAATTCATACAAAATTATGCTACCTTTCTGAAGATGTCATGGGACTATGTTTTTCTTCTCTGTTTGGAAACTGTTCGTTTTCAAAACTTCATGATTCATTTCACAGTAACTCTTTGGTGTTAAGCAAGCAGAGGCAACACACTTGATTTGAAGAGGTAGTTTATAATAAAAGCCAACAGCACAGGCCTAGACTGGTTCCTTGGAAACTTGTCCTATGTCAGTTCCCTAGGACAGGACTAGAATGCAAACTGAGCAGAAACAGAAGTTTAGGTGGATTACAGTTGGAACAGAGGTCTCAGAAAACCCTGTGAGAAGTTCTTTACAGTCTCCCCAATGGAGGAGCTTGGGCCTGGCTACTTCTAATCAAGAGGCCTAACTTTGGGCAAAGCAGCTCCTTTTGCGGAGGGAAACAGTTGTAAGGACAGTTGTCAATCACAGTAGGCAGCACTTCAACTGCTTCTGCCAGTTTCCAAACTGGGAGTCCTGCTGACCTGGGTTAGAATCCACAGCCCTGAGGTTTAATGGTCATGGCATTTGAGCAGTTCCCTTCAGTCTCTGAGGCCACCTCACAGGGTTTTGAAGGTTCAGTGAGATTTCCTGCTCAGCAGAGTGCATTGTCTGTAGATGATGCTTGATTAATGTTGTTATCACTGCATGGTGTTTTACGAAAATGATTAGTAGGTCTCTTTCTCCTGAGCTCTATATTTGTATATCTGATGGCTGACTGACTTCTTTCACTTGAGCATGCCATGGTTTCTCTACTTTCCTACATGCAACTCTCATCTCCTGCATCCTCCCTGTAATGGATTAAACAATGGGCAACTTGTAACACCCAGCTGAAGTGAATCAGCATGGTGCTGGGTATGGAAGGCCCACCTCAGCATTGTTACCAACAGTTTAAAAGGAGAGCTGGAGAGGAAGATGGCGTGCTGTTGAATCTCCCGGAGAAGCTTGTCACACTGGTTTCTGATATGAACGCGACGAGTCTCATCATCAGAGGAGCTTGGGTCCTTGCTATCACCAAGGATGGCTGTGGTTCTCTTTGGGGAGCTTTGGTCCTTCCCTTGAGCATTGCTTCCTGGCTCCAGTACAAATTCCTCAACTTGTTAGCCCAGATCCTTCATCCCACTGGCACAGACTTTCTAACATCCACCACTGACCTTTGGGCCTTCCCGGCACAGATCTTTGATACAAACTTGCATGAGACATCATTGTGTGTCCTAGCCCTCAAGCCAGACTTGTGGAGGACATTATCATGGGCTCTAGGTCTTCAGTTGGACTCATGAAGGACATTGCTATGGGATCCAGGGCTTCAGCTGGATTCTTTTGGTCTCCAGGGTGTGGACAGATTTCCTGAACTCTACTACATTTGACTTTTTGGGTGACTATTATAAAATAATCCTATAAATTATGTGTCCTGTATTAAATCTATTCCTTGTAAACCCTGATTACAACAGGCAGGCTACACAGCCTGAGAGAATGAAGCTGATTCACATGCCAAAAGAGTAGGGGTGAGAGGAGAAGAGCATTCTTTTTATTACCTGGACACCCTGAAGCCAGATCCTCCCCTGGACTTTCCAGTAAAGTGAACCAATTCTTTTTTCCATTAAACTACTTTTAATTGGATTTCTGTCACTTATAATCAAGAACTGTGACCAGTGTTTCATTTTTCAGGTTTTGCCCTCCTTGCCTGACCTCTTATTGGGAAGTTCTTTGGAACACACAGTAGCTCAACATTTGTAAGACCCCATTTGAGGGGTCAAAGATGCAGAGAGCTTCCAAATTAACCACTTTCCTTTCACTCCACAACCTAAGCCTGTGCAGACAGAAGACTGCAGGGGAGGTTACCCCTTTTTACTTCAAGGATTTGGACTTGTTGACCAGGCATTTGGGGCAGACACTGTAACTTTGCACTGTCCTTGAGTATGCAATTTTATTGGACAGAAGGGGAGCTGCAGATAATAATGGATTTTTTGGAAAACAAAAAAATTCAATCCTCTAACCTTCATAAAGAAGTTTTATGGCAGTTTGTTGCATATTAATAATCATATATTGACAAATGAGTTTTAATTATTCAACAAAACAAGCAGGACTACAGCTTGATAAATATTTTGGAAGCTTCTAGTTTATATATATTTATGAACTTACTAAGATTGAATTATTTCAGAAAAATGAGTCTCATGTAAGTATCATCAATTCAGAAGGTTTCCTTGTTCCACACTCTTGTCCTACTGCAGCTCAGTTTTACTCTTTGTGACATAGTACCTGCATTGAGTTTGAGCTCCTTGAGGACAGAAATTGTATTCACTTAGCTTAATTACTTGGCAGAGAATCCAGATTAATCCTCTCTGCTTCTTCCTCTGAAGTTTCAGATCAGTTTTCTATGTACATACCTCACATTTTGTTAATACCATATGAGGTCTTGTATTTTAACTGTCTTTTTGTCCATTTGAAGTCTGCATACATGGTATGATTTGGATTTGAAAGACACCCCCCACTGCCCCAGCCAACACTCCTGTGCTACAAGCTTGGCTGCCAGCTAGTAGGCTTTTTGGGAAGTGACCATGAAGGTTCTAACTTCATCAAGAAGATCAGTCTACTGATGAGATCATAATTTGATGGTATTTTGGGAGGCGATGGACACAGTAGGTAGGACCTCATTGAAGGCAATGACTCATGGGGGTAGAAACTGGGGGACTACGTCTGGTGCCGAATCCCTTCTTCTCTGACATTTTCCCTTTTCCCTGTTTCCTGGTTGTCATGCACAAATCTGCTTTTCTCGCCCACACTCACCTACCATGATGTGTGTGTCTCTCTTTGGGCCTAAAATTAATGGAACCAGCTAACTATGAACTGAAACCTTTGAAACCATGAGCCAAAATGAACCTTTCCTCCTTTATGTTGCTAGTTTCAGGTATTTTGTCACAGTGATGGAAGGCTAAAATAGTGCAAAATTAGCGTCAGGTGAAAAATGAAAAATAAAACATAAGCAGGATTACTGCTTGATAAATATTTTGGATGCTTCTAATTTATGTAGCTATAAAGTTCTTTATTTTTATTTTTAATTTGCATACATTATTTTATTATAGTTTCTGTTAACATTATATTTTTTTAATGATAAGCAGTTGCAGTGTTTTACTAGCTTACCTTCCCAGTTTAATTTTCCAATCCTGACTTTAATTTTCCCAGTTACTATCATCCTGTACTACAGCAGACACACTGGATCCTCCCGTAAATTGTGCACCTTTGAAGACAGCAATCATGTATTTCTTCTAACATCTTGATGTTCTTGTGCCAAGCATAGTGCTTTGCACTTTGTGGTAATTCTATGAACAGCATTTTAATCGCAGCACTTGAGATGACAATACCACCTACAGATCTTTGGCAAAGCTCAGTGATTAACTATTGACCCGACTGTCTTCTTCTGATAGGGCTGCTTATGCTGGGACAGCAGGCAAACCCTGGAGCACCTTCTGGCAGTCACTGTTACTATCAATGTTTTTTATAACTTCTTTGAGATTTGTTACCTCCTGGGTCAGGAGAGATAAATCTTTGTGAATTCAAACATATGAAAAATGTTAGCAAAATGTATTTGTATTCCTTCAGTCTAAGGGTAGAAGGTCAAGAAACTTGGAAGATGGAGAGAGTCCAAGAATGGACATTGAGGTGTAAGAAAAATGTAAGAATGTTTCTTTGCCACTTCGGTATTTATCCGTATTGCAGTTGTGCTTTCTGCAAACAACTCACATTCTCTCTGTCTTTCTTGGATGATTCTTTCTCAGCCTCACACTTGAGATAGTTTTAGAAAATAAAACATATATATTCAGTAACAAAATAATGGAAATCAAAGATTTGTTGAGGAAGATATCAGGCAAGAATTGCTCTCAAATCATCTAAGCATCTTTCCCGGGCAGACTTACTATAGCATCAATAGAAAATAATGCATATATAAAGAGGGAAATAATGAAATAATATTTATTCATTATTTCTCATTGAATAAATATTTATCTGTTCTGAGAATATCATGCAGTACTTTACAGCTTAGAAATTAAAATCATATTTATATATATAAAAGTCTGCTTCCAGATATAGATATCAATGAAACTGGAAATTCTTCTCAGAGAAGAGACTTAAGGGGCTTCAGAATTGTTTAGGAGGAATAAAGATAGGGGAGTGCTTTCTTTCAAGTAAGTTTTAATCTCTCTTCTTTACTTCTCTTCCCTGTGCTGTCATCTTTATTTTTTTCACTAACAATTTTCTTCTCTAGACTTATTGGAAGAACAAATTCTTTCTGTCAGATCCAGTGAGAATTAACTCATTATCAGTCATTTTTCAATGGTAGCAAATTGAAGCACACATCATTAACAACTACATTTGTAAATGCCTTCAGCCTTGATAGCTACAGAATCTTTAATTTAAGAATATTTTTGAAAAAAGAAGAAGTCTACAATCACTACGTTGTCATTTACCTCCTGGCGAGTCTTGGGATCAGTGCTGTACATGACATGTGAGACTGTACAGGGGACAGTTATGGCTCTGAGAAGGTGTCTGTGACCCTCAGGCACAAATTAACATTCACATAGATAGATTATCTTTTAAAAATGAATCTTTTTAAAAATCACATTAGCCCTTTGTTTCTCCCCAGTTCTTAACCTTGGAGCATGGCTGAGGGTAATGACATTGTGATAAATGAAGACTTCAGATACTGTCCACAGCTTGGAGGAAATCTTCACTAGGTTGGCTGAGAGAGGAAAAGGCTGATGTGCTCGGTGACTGGGAATCCTGACACTTAAATCTGCTTCTCCCTCTGCTCTTAGCTGTTCAGACCCGAACCAGTCCTCTAAATATGTTGAACCTATAAGGGAAGAGTATAGGATGGTCTTTTGGCTTTCTTTCAAGACTTAAAGTAAAACAGATATCTATAGAGGATGGGTTTAAAGATCAGTACTTACTATTACAACCATCTAAATATTGAGTGCTGGACCCAGACTTGGGACAGTGCTGGAAATTCTTTTGAGGGACAATTAGAAGGATCAGAATTCAGTGAGGTGGACTTCTAGGGAACTGTACAACCAAGATTTTCTCATCAATCATACAACTTCCTGAAAGTTCAAACGCAAACCCTTACCTCAGGTCAGTGCTTTAGCATGTGATCATATAAAAATTGCTGCTTTATTTTACAACTTTTTTTTTTTTTTTGTACCTTGTCTTTAGCAAGCAGCATATCCTTGACACTTACAGCACTTCTTTGTATAGACTTCCCCATTTCCTTTGGTCAGCAGCAATAGGTGACTACAAGCTGGTGTATCACATAACACACATCTAGATCATGGGTTGACAGTGTCCCTTGGGCCAAGTCTATCAATGCCACTTGTTGCTTACTGTGACTGCCAACCAAGCTTTACTTGTATAGTTTAACAGTTAAACATTATATGATTATACAACTCTTATTTTTGTCTTAAATTAAAAAGTCTTTGTATCTTTGAGAAAAACTCTTCAGACCCTTCATTCAAGTCATCACAATCCTCTCAAGACTATGAATCCCCAGAAAACAGGGCCTATTTGGATTTATTTTTTAACCTTAATATTCATCACAAGACCTTGGAATACCTGATGCTCAGCACACAGAAAAAATGGATTCAATATGTATAAAAGTGCAATAAAGTGCTCCCAGTTATGAGGGATTAGCTTGAGGCTAGCAAGTGTTTATATTTGGTAGTCATTTTATTATACCTGCACACAAACATAGAAGCAGTGCTTGAGTTTTAGTACTTTATCTCTCCTCCTCCACCATGTCACATCTTGGTTCTACATTGCTTACTTAATGACTAGTTTTCAATTCTCCCTCTGTTGTTTCAGTTGCTGTTTTCCACCAGGGGCCAATCCTAAGAGGGCAACAGATGCCACTTCAGCACCTCCTTATTTTTCAATCATGTGTTTGGATTGCAGGATGGCTGCGCCTTTCTTGTTCCATGTTCCTTTCTTCTTCTTCCTCTGGGTGGGAACAAGGCCAATAATAGTCACAGCAGTAATCCCGGTGCCCAGCACAGGAGCTAGGACATCAAAGGTGTGCTATGTTGCATACAGTGTTTCAAAATATGCTAAAGTCCATGAGATGATCTCTGAGGACAGCGTTTTGGAAGAATATTCCAGACAGAGTGACTAGCACAAACAAAGGCACTGATGAGAAGAGACATAAGAAACAAGATTTGTTTGGAGAACTGCAAACTTACTGTGACTGGAATGTTGTTGGCCATGGCACGGTGGATGAAGGAAGTTAGGCTCTAGAGATGGGTGTAACACACAGTTTTAAAGGCTTCATGGGCATACTGACACCATCAGAGTTCATTTTGAAGGTGAAGATCTTAAGCACTTAGCAGGGTTAGTCAAGGAAGAACAGTTGCAGACATGCACAAGATGTTAAAGGCAACTTCCTGTCACTTCAGTGCAAGTCGTAGGAGAAAAAGGCTCTAAGAACTTGAGAGAGTATAGCAAATTATTTCAACCTGACTTCTAAGGAATAGAGAACATGAATGTTCCCTCAATACATGGAATATTCACCAAATTAGTCCTAGACTTTGCTACAATTAATTTTTTTAAAAAATGGTGATCTCAGGTTACATATCATAGTAAAAAATCAATAAAATGATACATGATAAAAGACAAATAGCAAACATTTAACTCATGAAATTGGCAAACACTAAAGACCATGATAATGTTAAGCAATGGCAGGGATAAGAGGAAAATGTGATTTTATAGTGCATTGGTGGAAATGTGAATTGTTACATCCTTTCTGGAAAGCAATCTGAGATTAACTATTAAAGTTAGATGTACACATACTCTTTTACCTAGCAATCTCACTTAGGACATTAACTCTCAGAACCAAAAATTTAAATAATTAAGGATATATGTATAACAATATTTAAACACTATTTTTGATTCATCTTGAATAAACTCTTGTGCTTCCATAATAGAATATTACACAGATATTTGAAGAATAAACTATATCTGCTTCATTTGACTTTGAAAGTTATTTGTATTGTATTATTTTATTAGAAAAGTAACATACAGAGAAGCAGATGTGAAATTATTCCTTTACTATTGAACAATGTTGTGGTTCCCCTCTCTCCACAAATATGTGCATATGTTTATATTTGATTATATAAACTAAAAGGAAGACTATTAGGTGAGACTCTTTATAGATTGTTAAATCTAGAGTGCAGTGAGTATTTATGAAAATGAGAAAAGAAATGGGGAAAAGGGAGAGAAACAAAATCCTAGAAAGACAAAAAAGAAAAAAGGCAAAAAAACCTGTATAATGACATTTATTACCAGTAATGTAATTTAGCTTTTTTTTCTTGTGGCTCAAGAGCTAAGAACAATTTTTATATTTTAAAGTGGTTACTTTTTAAATAAGTATATAAGTACGTGTGTAGTAGCATTAATTTTCCCTCTTGATCTCTACAGCCTCCAATACTTACCATGTGACCTTTTGAAAAACATTCACTGACCCTGGTTTATAGGAAGAATTGTCAACCTGTTAAAACCTGTAGGAGTGTCATGACTCTGAAATCTATGTGAGATAAATAGATGGTAGGACTTTTCTCCGTTTCTTAGTGACTTTAAGATCACCTCAACTTCATTTCAATGTTTTTGTTGTTTTCTTCTAAGTGTCTCATGCTTTCTTCAAAAAGTACTTTCATAGGCTCTGCCACAGGGTCCTCCCACTGACCCCTGTATCTTCTCCAAAGAGAATGGGAACATTTTAGGAGAGAAATGAAAGGAAACCCAAATGTATAGAAGGTATCACATGCACAGTTAAGATCCAATACTCTAAAGATGTCATTTATCAACAAGCTCCTCTACACGTTCGATGTAATATCAATAAAATACAACCTGATTTTTAAAATTAGCATTAGTATTTTGACAGGAATTGACAAACTGATTCTGAAGTCCATATGGAACTATGAAATGTCAGTCTTGTAGGAGAACAAACCACAGTGCTTACACAATGTTTGTCAGGATTTATTATGCAATAGTAATAAAACTGTATAATTTCAATGTAGAGTAGACAAGTTAATCAACGGAACAGAATAAAGAACCCAGAAATAAACCCACCAGTTCATAGACATTTAGTTTAGGACAGGAAGGGTACTCCAGAAGAATGTGTGATGATGATCTTTGTTTTGAGTTAACTATTAGGTAGTAGCAGAAGATGGTCCCATTTGTTGCTCAGGTAACCTCCAGTTTACTTTAGTTCCTGTTAAATCTCCTGTTTCTTAGAAACAGGCTGGTTGCTGTGATGGTTAGTTGGTCACTATGATGCATATGCTAAGAACTAATAAGTAACCACCAAATGCTCTGCTTTTTGCTTGCAAACCCCATAAAAACCTCCCTCACTGAGCCTTCAATCCCTGACAGTGTTTTGTAGATCTGTGCCTGTCATTGTAAATAAATCTGCCTCCAAGCCTTGGGTGATGTTTTAGTGTTTCTGTTTGCTATAGTAGTGCATGCATTGGTTGGAAAGACCGACCCTGCTGACCTCTTTGTTCACCAATCATGGCCCTTGCTGAGGGAGCAGGGGCCCCTCCAGGTCCAGACAGGAAGATTTCTCAAGTCAGAGGTTTGGAGAATTCTTAGGTCCCTGTTCAAGAGCCTCACATCAGACCCAAAAAGGAGGAGGATCCAGTCTGCCTGCCTGTTTGCCTACCTGATTCTGATAAGAATCTCAGGGGCATCCAGTTTCAGCCAGTGCCTGCTCAGTTTGAGCAAAGGAAAACTTGATCAACTCTCATTAGTTAGGACTCTTCATGGTTTGGGGGAGGGAATGTTTTAACCTCTGGGTGCCTGTTTAATGAGTGTGTGAGTGTTTGTAACAGACAGTGAAAGCAGTGGACATTCCATCTGTGCTCCATAGTGAGGAAGCAAATTTCCTCTCAAACCTACAGAGGTTAATTGGGCCCTAACCTGCAGTTCCATGGATGTGTCTAACAAGGACAAAATGGAGAACCTATTGATACATCTTTATAGTCCGAATGGTCCAAATGTTGCTGAGAGGCAAGTGGCCAGGTGGGTATCTGAATGATCTCTCTCTGAGGGGCACCCAGCCTTTGTCTGTGGCACCATTGTTCAAGGGTACACAACACAAACATAGAAAGTCAGAAATGGGAACTAATTAGTCCAAACCCATGATCTCTGACTGCAGGCCCAAAAAATTTAAAAAGCATTTTTATTGTGATTATGGAGTTAGCACATAATCAAACTATTGCTCCCAGAGCCTGAACAAGATCTGAGAATTCCGCCTTGGCAGATGCAGCTGCAGCTCCTCTAGCCAGCAAAAAGAAACAAAGCAACCCAGTCAAGTGCTCTTCAAAGACATCAAAGGGGGTGGCAAGAAGCGTATCAATATGTCAAAAGTTACTACTGCTACACAGAAGCCTGATAAAGCCCTTCAGACTTTTATGAGAGACTCTATGAAGCCTATGAGAGACCCTGTTACCCTAAGGCCCTGAAAATCCACAGATGATAAATGCAACCTTCACTGCACAAAAAGTATCTGATATCCTCAAGAAAATCCAGTCTGACAGAAGTCCATATTCTCTGGCCAAAGACCCATGTGAGTTCTAAGGGCTATGGACACTAAAAAATAGGTGCTTCTTCAGATTAAAAGATAAGGACTCTCAAATGCTTCAACCTGGATCAAATGGCAGGTCTTTCACTGGTCTGGTGGGCTCACACTAGGCTGGACCAGGCTCCTTTCTTCAGCTGGATCATGGTCCACATCTGCCCATGGTCCACACTTGCATTGGGGACCAACCTATAACTTTCCTGGTAGACAATGGAACAGAACTCTGTAGTTACTCAAAAGTCCTGTCTGTCAAAAAGAGGATACCATCACTGGGCCAACTGGGCTCTTGCCTCTTTCCCCTTTCCTTTGGCAAGGCACAAACTTACAGCCATGGAGGACATCTCACCAAACATGAATTCCTGTATAAGCCAGTCCTCCTACAACTGCTGGGGAGAGATCTCTTCAAATTAGAAGCAATCATCTCCTTCACATCAAGCTAGTATGCCTCTCTCTTGTTTAATGCTGTGTCTTCAAAGTTGGTCCTAACTCTAACTGTTCCTCAAAAGGAAAGATGCTGTCTGCATCAGCCTGAGACAGATAACTGCAATTCTGAAATTCTGAAAACTCTCCTCCCAGCGGTATGGGCCAAAGATTTGCTTCCAGGCCTGACCATCAACCATTCTCCCATAGTGAATGTCACAGAAAGCACAAACAGGCATCTGACCACACGTCAGCCACCACCTTTGACTGGAAAGATCCTGAGACAGGGTAAAAGGGGCCATCTCACTTGGACTCCGTTGACATAAGGGTTTAAGAACTCTCCCACTATTTTTGGGAAGGCTCTGGAAACAGATTTGGCCAAGCCACCAGCACCTTTTCTCTGAGATAGCTTGTTTCTCTCTTCCCTTCTAACTCCACAATGACATTTCCTGCTTGCCATCATGGTCCCCCAGGCTCTAAGATTGGGCCATCAACCACCTACCTCTGATTGAGAAACTCCATCCTGGGGCAACTCCCACCAGCATCAAACAGTATCCTATGTCATAAGATACTCAGTTAGAAATTCATTCATGTATCCAGAAGCTTCAGACTTCCTGAAATACACCTCTTGTGCTGTAAAGAAACCCAGTGGGGAATATGGTCCAGTTCACAATCTTTGAGCTGTCAACGCTGCTGCAGCTGCTGTCCATCCTGCAGTCCCAAATGTCAGTCTTCTTTCTCCCAGAGCCTGCTGGTACACCTGTCTGGACCTAAAGAATGCCTTCTTCTGCCTTCAGTTGGCTCCTGTCAGTCAGCCCCTCTTTGCACTTAAATGACAAGACCCCAGTTCTGGACTCAAAAGTCAAATGATCTGAAATCAATTTCCCAGAGGTTCAAAAACTTTTTTATCCTTTTTGGAGAAGCCTTCACAGCTGACCTCATTAGTTTCCTAGCACAAAATACCACTGCACTTCTGATTTATAACACCCAAGCTGCCTGCTGGAAAGGCACAAAAGCTCTGCTGCAATATCTGGCAGAAACTGGGTAAAAGAGGTCATCTGCTCCATTCCAGTAACTATAGTCCTAACTGTGGGAGTTCCAGATGTAACTGGAATTCATCCTGTTTGTTGATGACCACATGTGACTTCAAAGATGTTTACTCATACTGTCAGTCCCTTGCAGTGCTCAGGGGCCTACTTGTGCAAATACTTGGGTCCAGTCACTAAGGGCTGCCTCCCCTCCTTTGCCTCCATGCTCTAACAAGTGTTTGCTTCTGATCAAAAACTGACAAGCTCACCTTAGGCCAAGACCTAACTGTCCAGGTGCCACATGCTATACTGGACCTCATGAATAATTGTAGCTCCAACAGCCAAGTCACTCAGCCTTGTGGCAATAAACCACTCAATTCTGCCACTGGAGTGGGCCCACCAGACCATGACTGCTTGGAACTGACTGATGAACTGCTCTCGAGTTGATCAGACTTAAAAACAAACCCTTTGACAGATGCTGAGTACACCCTGTTTATAGATGGAAGAAGTTCTGTTAGGAATAGAGTCCAACAGGCTAGATATACTATAGATACCTTGGACAAAGTTATTTTGACTGAGACTCTCCCTCAGGGATGGGCTACACAACAAACTAAAATATGGTCCATTATTCTGGCCCTCAGTTGATCTAAAAACAAAAAGGTCTACTGCTTCCTGCTGCTGTCTGAAAACCCACCAAAACAATAAAACATTGTAAGCCACAAAGGAAAAATCCATAACAATCCATGCCTGGCCAGCATCTGCTCCACTGTCTGCCAATGATGCTAAACCTTCACTCAAAACAATCCAGTCCAGAGCCTTAAGCCCCCTCCAGGAATCTGACTGACTGAGGCATCACTCTTTAAAAATGCTAAAACCAAGCTTTATAAAGGCTGCAGGTATCTATTGGCGTTTACACTCAGACTGGTCCAAGATATTTCCTGCCTCCACTGAGAAGACAACAAAAGTTTGGAAGGTCCTGCTATGGAAAATCATCCCTCAATGTGGCCTATCCTTGATTATTGGCAGTGATAATGGGCCTCCATTTGTAGCAGAGATAACTCAAAACTGGCAGAATTATACAACATATAGGCCACAAAGTTCTAAAAATGTTAAAGAAATAAAAACATAACCCTACAGGAACAGCTTGTAAACAGTTCCATAAAGGTTTAGCAAAAAGCCCAGCTATATCTGTAGATAGCCCTGCACACACATATAAGCCAGGTGCATATTAACTACCTGTACAAGTTTCAGAAATTCAGCCTTAGATCTATCATTTCAGAGTTCAAAGAGCCTATCCAGATGATTGCTGGAGAGTTTACCTAGGCCAGACAGCTCCACTGAAGCTCACTCTGAAGAGACAACACAGTCAAAGTCCTGCTCTGGTCACTCTGGATGCTGATCAGGCCTTGCATGGCTGAAGTCTGAGGACACAATTCACAGGATTGCTCCACCCCTTGATGCATTATTCCCTTTGATTTTTGTGCCTTTTCAGGCTGCTCCATTTCATTTTGCATATGCATTTGTTGCTCTCTATTCTCCTGCTAGCTGTGGTTTTTGCCTTAGCTCTATGGATCATTGCGCAAGAGATAGAAAATAACCAGTAAGGCCCTTCACCTCCCAAGATCTGATGAACATCCAAGACACATTAGACACTCTCCTAGATGAGATTCAATCCCTCACTCCCTTGCCAGAGTAACAGTAAATCACTGCCCTTAAGGGGAAAACATGTCTCTTCCTAAAAGCAACTTAGAGAGAGTCCCATTAATAAGGAAAACAAACCACACACTTAAGATGGGGAACCTTTCAGTCTTGGGAACCTTAGCAAGGGCCCATCCTGTGACCACTGACTACTGACGACTAATGTTACTGCTTCTAGTTGGGCCTTGCCTCAGAGGATTGCATGTAACATGTCTAGCAAAGATTTGCCAAAGAAACTAAAAGAGCTGGGAAATATAGTAGAAAATGGCCCCCCTCATTTCCCAGGTAGCCTCCTATTTACTTGAGTTCCTGTTACTCCTGTTTTTAGAAATGGCTGGTCCCTATGATGCATAGCTGGTCACTGTGATGCATATGGTAAGAACCAGCAAATAACTCTAAATACTCTGCTTTTTGCTTGCAAATCCCATAAACACCTCTCTCCTTGAGCCTCTTAGTCCTAATATTTTTTAGATGTTAGTGCCTGTTGACATAAATAAATGATCTGCCTCCACATCCTGGGTGATATTTGGTGTTTCTATTTGTGGTAGCAGTAAAATTGAACAAAAGAAGTAAATTTTGTTCTTAGGTAAAACTGAAAGGTAAGAAAGTTAAATTTCCCAAAGAGATTTATAATCTTGTGTTAGGAAAAAGATTTTTAAAGTAGGTAGGTCATAAAAGTATTATCCATAAAGAGAGAGACTGATAAGTGGAGTATATTTGCATTGCAACATTCCATTTTACGTGATAGTCTCATGATGCTTAGTTAGGGATAAGTAGGATTTGAGTGGCAGATCAGGGGTAACAGAAACCAGAGAGCTCTACTGGTTTCTGTTATAAACCACACAGAGGTGATTTCATATATTATCACTGAAAACAGAAACATTGTCATCCTAGCTAACATAAAAAATTCTCGGCATTTTCAGATGGCCTTCTCCCTTTCCCCAGTTAGTGAGAGGTTGTGTTTTGGGTCATTACTGGCATATTTTTAAATATTTCCTTTTCACTTTCCAGCTACATTTAGTATTGGGTAAAAGCACAAGCCTGATTAAACTTGGAATTACAATAATGCAATTGTAAATCATTACTCATATTTAGATGTCCAATATTAATGCCTTTTAAATAACCAGTTGCTCTGCTATTGGTTTCATATTATTTATACAGGAAAACTTAGCCACTTTGAAGAGAATATAATGTCATTCATCCCACAATCTGCAAAAAAAAAAAAAAAACAACAAAAGTTTTCTAAATGATAAGCACTTTTAAGAAATACTGGTTTTGTGTATTTTTTCATGCCAATCCATTTGCTTTTCCTTTTGGAGTTTTCAACTAATTGTTGGATTTATCGTAAGTTGAAAACCTTCTGACTTTGAAATTTGCTTAGATATAATGTCCTGCTGTCAGTGTGATTTCCTCCACAAAACCTTCCAAGATCTCTTCTCTCCTGAATGGGGTATAATCTCTTTCTTCTCAGATCATTCTTTCCTTGGATTTAGTCTGTACCATCTTTATGGCAATTATGTTCACCAGCTCATGATCTAATGTTTATTGCAAATTTGTTACCTCTTCATTAGACTGTAACTTTGCTAAGGACTGGATACACGGTCATGTAGTTCAAGTTGGTATCTCTAGCATATTCATGTGCATTAGCTTACAGCATTGAGCATTTTGTTCAGAGGCCAATGAATACATAGTACTTCTTCCC
>RJWM01023033.1:0-32644 GCA_004363535.1 Dasyprocta punctata | reverse complement strand
TTTTTTTTTTTTTTTTTTTTTTTTTTTTTTTTTTTTTTTTTTTTTTTTTTTTTTTTTTTTTTTTTTTTTTTTTTTTTTTTTTTTTTTTTTTTTTTTTTTTTTTTTTTTTTTTTTTTTTTTTTTTTTTTTTTTTTTTTTTTTTTTTTTTTTTTTTTTTTTTTTTTTTTTTGTACCAGGGATCAAACTCACAACCTCATGCTTGCCAGGCAGGCGCTTATGTTGCTAAGCTAAATCCCCAGTCCCTGTATTGTTTTTTTAGTCTCCAGTGTGTTAATTTCTACTCTGATCTTTATAATTTCCTACCTTGTATGAGCTTTTGGTTTAGCCTGCTCTTGTTTTTCTAGCAGTTTGAGGTTAAACATTAAGTTGTTTTTATGCACTTGGTCTGTTTTCCTGATATGGGTATTTACTGCTGTAAATTTCCCTCTTAAAACTGCTTTCATTGTGTCCTATAGGTTCCGGTATGTTGTATTGTTGTCACCATTCAACTGTAAAAACTGTCTAATTTTTTCTTTAATTTTATCTGTGACCCATTGGTTGTTCAGTAGGGTGCTATGTAATTTCCATGTGTTAATGAAATTCTTATGGTGTCCTTTGGCATGGATTTCCAGTTTCATGGCAGTGTGATCTGATAGTACGCATGGGATAATTTCAGTTCCTTTGCATTTACTTAAGCATGTTCTATGAGCCAGTATACAGTCTATTTTGGAGAATGTTCGTGTGAAGTGAGAAGAATGTGTATTCTGATGTTGTGGGGTGGAGCACTCTGTAGACATTACTAAGTCCATTTGCTCAAAAGTTTGATTTAGTTCTCGTCTTGGTTACTTTTCCCTTGTTGCTGAGACAAAATACCTGACGCCCAAAGTTAGGGAAGGAAAGGTTTATTCTTACAGTTTCTTGGGAGTTTCAGACCATTAGTTGGCTCCAAGTCAGCATGGCGGTGCAGGGCTGCCTTTCATGGCAGCCGCGAGCAGCAAGTCGAGCTGGCGAGCGAGAGAGAGGCGCAAGAGGAAGCGGGAGACACGCCTTCCCTTACACTGTATGTCGGCTCCACCCCTGGGCGTGTACAGCAAACCAAACACAAGCAAGCGCCAGACTTAGCCCCATCAAAAGTATGTGAGGACTTGGGGGTACATAGCATATCACCCGATACAGTTCTAATGTTTTATTATTGATTTTTTTGTCTAGTTGATCTGTCTTTTTGTTACAGTGGGATATTGAGGTCTCCCAATACAATTGTATTAGGGCTTATTTGATTTCTTATATCTGTTAGTAATTGTTTTATATAGTTGGGTGCACTGGTATTTTTGAGTATATATTTATGATTGTTACCTCTTCCTCTTGGATTGTTCCCTTTACAAGGATGTAGTGACCTTCTTTTTCTCTTTTATTCAGTCTTGTCTTGAAATTCACTTTGTCTGCAAGTAGAATACCTACCCATGATTTTTTTTCTGGGTTCCTGTTGCATGGAATATTGTTTTCCATCCTTTGACTTTCAGTCTGTGAATTTCTTTTTGCATTAAATGTGTTTTTTGAATGTAGCATATTGTTGGGTCTTGCTTCTTGATACTTTCTACCAGTCTGTGTCTCTTGACTGGTGAATTCAGACCATTAACATTGATGATTATAACTGATATGTATTGACTTGTCCTTGTCATGTTATTTTCCTATTGTTGACTCTACCCTTTTTTTCCCCTCCCTCTAATTGTTTGCATTCCTGGTGGATTCCTTCTGTTGGGTTTCACAGAGCTGTAGTCCTTATTATCTCTTTCTAGAATGTCCTTCAAAACATTTTGGAGTGCTGGTTTGGTGGTCATATATTTCCTCAGATGTTATTTGTCATGAAAGTGTCTTATTTCACCATCAATTTTGAAAAATAGGTTTGTGGGTTACCTCAATCTGGGTTGTAAGTTGTTTTCCTTTAGAATTTGGAGGACTTCACTCCAAGTTCTCCTTGACTTGAGAGCTTGTGCTGAGAAGTCAACTGTAATTCTGATAGGCTTTCCTTTATAGGTGATTTGTTTCTTTTGTCTAACAGTTTTTAGGATTCTATTCTTGTGTTGAATTTCCAGAATCTTGACTTTAATATGCCTGACTCTAATTTTTTTTTTTTTTTTACCTTTGCTAATTGGAGTTCTATATGCCTTGTTTATCTGTATGTCAAATTCTTTTTCTCCACCAGGAAAGTTTTCTGTCACAATGTCTGAACATGTTTTTAATGTCATTTGTGGTACCTCCTGCTTGTTCATTGACTCCAGTTAATCTTAAATTATTCTTCTTTGTCTCATCTTGCAGCTGCTGGATTGATTTCTCATGGTCTGTTGCCATTTTTGAGAAATCTTTCTTTTCCTGGTTGCTGTCTGCAAGCCTGTTTTAAATATCTTGAGATCGTGTCCTCATCCTGGCCTAATCTGCTTCAAATGCTTTCAGTGGAGTTTTTATTGACCTGGATATCTGTCTGAAGGATTCCAGTTTTTTCCTATGCTGCGCTTCCATAATTTTCTTAAGCTCGTCTATTTTTTTGTCTGTGTCTGCTCTAACGTTGCTAAGCATGGTAATCTCTGTAGTTATTTGAGAGATTATTTCTGATTTCACTTTTTTCTAGAACCTCATTCAATTGCTTTGTTGTTTCCACTTCAGAAACACCTGGTCGGGGGGGTTTTGGATTGTCCCACCTCGTTGCCCCCTAGGTTTGCGTTTGGTGAACTGGATGTCTGGGGTTGCATCTTGTTTCAGTGTCTTCTCATTTCTTTTTTTTTTTTTTTTTTTTTTTTTATTTAATTCCTGGGGAGATGCTTGTAAGTTGCCTATGGTGGGTTGCTTTATTGCTAGTATTTAGGACCCTTAGGTGATGACTACTTCTCTGAGGTATCTTCGAGGTATAGCTAGTTTTTGGGTTTCGAGTCTGCTGGAAGATCTTACCTCTTCACTTTGTTGGAGATTAGAAGTTGTTGCTGTTTGGCCTAGTCCCTGGTTCTTTGGCACTGTGCCACTGTGTTTTCTGTGACCCTTAGTTAATTTCAGTCATGGATTATCAGGACCAACAGCGTCAGCCAGTGCAATCTTCCACATCTGCTGCTCTCCTTCTCTGACAAGTCTCTGTGCAGAGGCCTCCAGTGTTACTAGCTGTCACCGTCATTGTGACCATGCGTCCCCAGATTCCAACAGCTTCTCTTGTGCAGTGAGTCCATCTCAGGGAGAAAGCACTCCCAGCTCAGATTTGTCATTCTTTATAGCTGAATAGTATTCCATTTTCATAGGTACCATATTTTCTTTATCTAGTCATCTGTTGATGGGTATACAAGCTGCTTCCAGTATTTAACTATTAAAAATGTGTTGCTGTAAATTTTGTATCAGTGTAGTGAGACAACTTAAGCTCTTTGAAAAAGGTACCTATCGGGGATAAGTGGATCATATGTAATTTCTAATTTCAGTTCTTTGAGAATTCGCCATATTGAATTCCTTAATGGTTTTGCTAGTTTGCCTTCCCACCATCAATGAAAGAGGAGTCCTTTTTTACCATAGCCTCCACCAGCATTTGTTATTGTTTAATTTCTTAATGATTGCCATTCTTTGTGGAATAAGGTGGAATCTTAGAGTTGTTTTAATTTGCATTTCTGTCATGGTCAGAGATGTTGAACAGTAAAAGAATCCATTAGTAGACTGAAGAAACAACCTACAGAATGGGAAAAATTTCTCGCCAGCTCTTCCTCAGATCGAGGACTAATATCTGGAATATACAGAGAGCTCAAGGAAATTAAACTACCTAAAATTAAAGACCCAGTCAAGAAATGGGCAAGGGAAATAAACAGACACTTTACAGAGGAAGAAAGACAAGTGGCCAACAAATAAATGAAAAATTCCTAATCTTTCATGCACGTTGCCTACCTTTTCTCTTCTAGTCTTTAGCGTAATGATTATTTTAAGTTCCTCTGTCTCGAGAATTCTAACACCAGTGTCATCTCTGAAACTGGTTTCTATACCGCTTTATCTCCCCAGACAGGGTTCTTTTCTTACTTATTCATATGTCTGGTGATTTTTATTAAATTCTGGTGATTATTATGTACTACAGTAAAATTGCAGCAACTGAAGCAAACAGTATTTGTTCCTGAAATGTGTACCTCTTTTGCTTTATTGTTACTTAAGCCAGTTTAGTCAGGAATAGATTCAAATTTGAATTTTATTGTTGTTAAGTTTACTGTCTGGTATGGACTGTTTGTGTGTCTATAAATTCAGATGTTGAAGTCTCTCCCTCCTGCCCATAGGGTGATTTGTTTTTTGGTGGGTGCTGAACCCAAGGCCTTTGGATTGGGCTACATCACCAGCCCTTTTTACTTTTTTTTTTTGCGGTACTGGGGATTGAACTCACAACTTCTCACCTGACAGGGCAGGCGCTTAAGCCATTGAGCCAAACTCCCAGCCCTGGTTTTTTGAGGCAGGGTCGCACTGTGTAGCTCAGGCCGGCCTTGCGCTCGCGTTGTAGCCCAGGCCGGCCTCTAACTCACAAAGCTCCTCCTACCTCAGCCTCCTGAGTGCTGGGATTAAAGGCGTGCGCCACCACGCCCGGCTCCTTTTTACTTTTTATTTGTTAAGTAACTAATTGGGGCTGGGGCCCAACTTGGAATTTTCCTGCCCCATCTTCCCAGGTTGCTGGGATTACCGGGTGCACCACTACACCTAATTGAAGATAGAACTTTTATAGAGGTCAGAAAGGCAGGGCCCTGATTTCATAGAACTGTCCTCAGAAGAGACACTAGAGAGCTGCTCTCTGTTTCAGCCTTGTGAGAATACAGTGAGGTGACTTACAAGCTAAGGAAAGAGTCCTCACCAGATATTGCTCTAGCAGCACCTTAATCTGAGTCTTCCAGCCTTCAGAACTATTGTAAATAGATTTCTGTCGTTGAAGCTGAACACTCTGGCATTTGGTTATGGCAACCTGAAGTGGCTCATACACCTTCAGTGCACCATGGATGTAGAATTCCTCTGGTTTTACCTCATGGCTAGGGTGGAGCTGACATGCCAGAGCATTTTTCTCAGTACTTCTGTTTAACTCTCTACTTTATGTCTTTTTGTACACCCATGTCTCAGAGATAATTTTCTCCTTGTTTGTGTGCCTGCTCTAGTGTATCTACTGTTGGTTGTTGCCTGATGATTGCTAGCCTAATGCTAGGTGGTAGGGTTTTTCCCTGTCGTTCTGGTTCAGTTTCAGTGTAAGGCAAGTCTTGTGATCCTGAGTCTGGGGAGAGGGGCTTATTGAGATTCCCCCACTTCTTCCTCTGGGAGTCAGTTTTTGTTTTGTGTCTTTTTCAGGTCTTTTGTGTACAGTCTGAGGTCAGGACCTAGTATAGTTTCTTACTTCACTTCAATCCCTGTCCTCCAGCTTCTTAGAGTTAGAGGATATTTTGTTTTTTAAACTGTTCCCCAGTCACAGGGATCTTCACCTGTACCTCGGGACCATAATGGTTTGCTGTTGCTACCCCAGTAGTTTTAATACCTTTGTTCCACGGGGGAAAAGAGTCTTTTTTTTTTTTTTCTTAGAGAAGTGGTATTTCCCTTCCTCATAGTCTATACCTTTGAGGGTAACTTTCTGGATTTCTGTCTTGTCCCATTGTTTTTTTTTTTTTTTAAAGCCTAGAAGAGTAGCCCCTGGAGAAGATGCTACAAGTGTTTACAACCTGGGATTGGTACCACAGCTTATCCTACACTTGACCTGCATTCATTTCTGTAAACTTCTAGCTCAATTGCTAACCTTTTGGTAAGGTGGTCCCATTTTTTTCTGCTTTTCTGCAAATGAACCAGTGTTCCCATTTGCTTTTTCTAGTGGTATATGTCTTTCCTTAGCTTTTTTGCTTGTTGTAAAATTAATTTTAATGATTTCAAGAGAAGTTATAATTTTGTAGATTATCTGGATTTTTTTATGTTTCAGGCAGGAGCAGTGAGTGCTCTTTGCAGCTTTTCTGTATCCTAGGTCCAAAATAGAAGCCTGAAAATTTTTTTCTGATCTATTGTCTTTCTACCTTTTGATACTGCAACTACGTGTTTCTTAAAGTGCTTGATATTACCTAGGGATTTCTAATGCTCTGTTCCTTTCTTCTTTTAGGAACTCTTTCTCTTTACTTTAATCTACTATGCATCTTAATATTCACTGCTTTTTCTTAATGTTTGTTGCTTTTCTGTGATTGTTGGCTTAGTCCTACAATTAAAGTTTCAGATATTCTTTTCATTTCTAGAGTTTCCCTTTTTAGTCTCTTTTTCTCTCCTAAAATGTCTCATTGTTTCAGCGTTTTTCACTGTTTTTTTTTTTTTTTCATAATTTCCTTAGCGTGTTCAGGATTTTTGTCTGAGTTCTTGTTTTCTTAATTGTAATTTGGTGTCTCACCTGTGTGTCACCTAATTATTACATTTTTCTCTTGATTATACATCACATTTTCTTGATGTTTTTTAATGTCTCAATTTTCTACTTAAGGCATTTAAAGAACATTGATAAATGAAGACTACTATTTTTTATTTTCTTTCTTCATAGAGTACATGCCTGTTTTAGTTCCTCTCTTGGGACAAAATACTCAACATCTACAAGTTAAAGGAGGAAAGATTGATCTTGGTTCACAGTTTGTAGAGGTTTCAGTCTGTAATTGGCTGGCTCCTAGGCAGAGGGCCATGGCAGGAAAGCTACAGTTCGTGACTTGGCAGGCAGAAGGCAGCAAGATTTCCTTCTTTCCTTTTTATGCCATCTAGACTACAAGCCTATTGGTTGGTACCACCCACACCCAGGTGGGTCTTTCTCTTGAATAATCCCATCAACCATAACTAGGCTAAACCAATCAGTGGCCTAAACCAGTACCATACACCCTTGATCCAGTATGATACTCTCATGATCCAGTCACTCTCAAAAGCCCCACCTATAAGTGCATAAGGCTTTGGGGGGGATATCTAGATATAGACTCTAACAGTGTACTTCCCTGTTATGGGAGAAGTGTCTAAGTATTTCCTGCTAGGTTTTAGCTGAACTGGTGCAGCACAGCAGTCAACCTTCTAAGATGCCTCCTTTTAAATCTTAATAGTTGCCAGGCGTGGTGGCGCACACCTTTAATCCCAGCACTCAGGAGGCTGAGGTAGGAGGAGCATTGTGAGTTTGAGGCCGGCTTGGGCTACACTGTGAGCACAAGGCCGGCCTGAGCTACACAGTGCGACCCTGCCTCAAAAAGCCAGGGCCAGGAGTTTGGCTCAGTGACTTAAGTACCTGTCTATACAGGTGCAAGGTTGTGAGTTCAATCCCTGGTGCCGCAAGAAAATAAAATAAAATAAATCTTGATAGTTTTTGAGCTTGGTGAGGGTGAGGGTGAGGATTTAGCTTCAGTTTCACATACTCTTGGTTTACTTTGAATCTTGGAATTTAGAGATTCTCACTTTCCTCTTTCTCACAAAACTTGAAGGGTAATGTAGGGTGAGTAGTGTGGGAGATATGCTCGACCCAACAGTATGTTTTTGTGTTCAGGCTGTAATAATCCCTAATTCATCCTTCTATCCCATACTGTTGTGGATAGTTTGAGGAACTTCTACTTCCCTGATAAAAATCTATTTGTGTAATGGGAAATTCATTTGTATCTAGAACAGATATTTGTCTCCGAGTGAGGAAGCAGCTGTGGTTTCTCTGCTTATGAAGACCCCTATTTTCACCATGGAATTCTGTTCATCGAGGCTTCTTTGCATCTGTTACTCTTTATTAGTCCTAAAGGGAATGTCAGAACCACAGGAATAAAGGCCTTGTTCTAAGTCCCAGCCTTCAGAAATTGACATCCTCAAATGTTTTGTGTGTTTACCAACTAATCTTATCCATTGGTATTAATATTTACCTTCGTTTTACTGTTTTGATTTTAAACTTTATGCTCTTTCTTAAGTTGAGACCTTTTCTTTGCTTTTGTTGATTAAATTCTACATTGTTGCCATAATTAAAAGCCTTAACATGTGCACAAGGAAATAGAACTCAAGTGGAATACTTTATCAAAATTCTGAATAGATTACCGTATTCTGTTTTAACTAGCAGGATTTTGTGAAATCTGGTTACATTAAAATTTAATATTTAAATTTGAAAATGGGTGTTTACGGTTACAGGGATAGAGCTAGTTATACATATGGTGATGCTTGAAAAAGGTGTCCCCTCTGTGTGGAGAGATTATAAAAATGTACTTCTTTCTGTTCGTGTTTGGTGTCTGATTTTAGCCCTCTCTTTTCCTGGTGGCTGAATAATTCATGTATTCTTTGCACAGCTGCACACAGTGCATCTGAATCAGGAAAAGTTTTTTACTTGTTTTCTTATAACAGATAAGAGAGACTTAAAATACATTGCCAAACAGGAAGTTCTTTTGTTTTGTTTTTTTTTAATTTTATTGTATTTTAAAGAAGTAAAGAGAGGAAAAAAAAAAAAAGAAAAACCATAACCAAGTTTCAAGACAGGTTATTGGATACATTGCAATAGTTGATACATGATCCAAGTAGGAAATTCTATATAGCTACTGTTAACATATATTTGTTTTTTGTTTATGAAAGTCGAATCAATTTGTGATATAACTTTTAACTTTTTTTTAACCAGAACTTAGCATCTCACAGAAAATCTGTTACTAGGAATTTCTGTAAAAATTTTCACCTATGTTGTATTTCTTAGTCTGAGGGGTCTATCAGGAAGTAGTGGTTGGAGGCAATAAAGCTATGTGATTTAGAGTTTATGTTCTGGTGCTTTGCATATAATAAGTACTAAAACATGTTGGTTGAATAGTAACATTTTTGAAATAAAAGTAAGCCCTTAAATTTATGAAATTGGTTTACCTGGTCCTTCAGAAATAAATCTATTTTGTGAAACGAGTTTCATTATAATTAAAGCATTAAATGTCTGATTTCTGTCCCATAGGAATACTGCAACATCCAGATGGCACAGTGTTGAAACAGTTACAGCCACCTCCAAGGGGCCCAAGAGAGCTGGAATTTTATAATATGGTAAGTAATGTAAGACTTGTTTTGTTGTATTCAAAGTGTTTTTCAGCGTTTTCTAGTGGTGACTCACAGTAAGAAATATATTTGACAGCATATCCTGGGTCACTGTGTATAATGGAAACAAAAACTTCATGACAACGTTTATCTTTTACTGTATGTGATGTAGTCTAGTATTTTCTGTTCTACTCATTTCTTAAAGATTCTTATTCTCAGTCACTAAAACGATTTCAGTCAATTTGAAAAACACTTAACTGAGAGTGTTTGTAGTTCTCAGAAATGCTAAGTTAAATAAGTGTTTTTACTATAGAAATCCTTACAGTCTTAAACGTGCTAACTTGCATGGTGAATCTCCAAAAGGGAGAAAAAGAGGACATACTTAACATCTAATTAACCATGTGTTTGGGAATATTTTTATTTCAGTATATTCACAATATTCTGTGACTACACCTCTACCTAATTCCAGAACATTTTCATTACTCAAAAGAAATCATTGGGTTAGAGATGTTCAATGGTAAAGCACTTGGGTAGCATGTAGAGCCCCTGGGTTCTGTCCCCAGCATTCTAGGGTGCAGGTGACAAAAACAAATTTATAGCCAGACGTAGCAGCACACACTTGTAGTCCCAGCTCCTTGAGAGGCTGAAGCAGGAGGAATGCAAGTTTGAGGCCAGCCTTGACAGTTTAACAAGACCCTTTTTCAAAATCAAATTTAAAGAAAGGACTGGGAATTTAGCTCAGTGATAAGAGTGCTTGTCCAGCATGTATGAGACCCTGGGTTCAGTCCCCAGTGTGGGTGGTGGTGGGGGAAGAAAACCTTCTACCCTCTACCTGTTAAGCTACTATGCTGCGTTGCTCCTTTCCTCAGCTGCTGTCTACCACTAATCTGCATTCTTCGATGCCTATTCATAGCAACGTTACCAGGCTCTGGGTTCTTCTTGTCTTAAAAGTTGGTCAAAACAAGTGCAAAAGGTAGCAGGGTATTCTGTTATTGAAGATAGGAAAAGAAACAGGCTTTGCAAAGTAAGTTTGGGCCAAGTAAAAGTATGAAAAATTACACTCTGCAGCATGAGAGTAAGCATGTATGTAAGCACAACATAGTCGTCCAGAACTCAGTGATGGTTGTCTTTTTTATCTCCCACTACTCAGGTGGACATCAGGTGTAGGCCGTCCTATCAATAACCTGCTCAAGTTCTCTGGAGGAATTGAAGGTGCCCTTTTCTATTTGGATCCATGTGCAGGGATTTGGGAACTGTTCTGTGCATGTGTCCTGAAATTTTGTAATGAACAGATCATGCCAGTTTTCCGTGCTCTAATTGCTACTATAGAAAGCCCTCCTGAACCTCGTTGAGGTCCAGAGGAGTCCACATCTGTAATCCCAGGGAAGAGTTATTGGAATTCCAATAGATAATTCCGTGCTTCCACTTCCAGTGTAGTCCATGGTGAGAATAAAGAAACTGAACACATACCTGTAGAAGCAGGCAGTCAGGGGGAGCCAAAGTCTACTTAGAACAATGGCTAACCAGAACAGAGGCCTTGACCCAGGGCAGAACACAGGTTTTATTAATTCATGAAGAGATGAGGGGGCTAGGAGACTGTAAGAATTGCTCAAGGCACCTGAGTGCTGTGAGCTGGGCTAGGTAGGTGAGATAGTGCCTCTACAATATGTAGAGAGAGAGGTGTGCAGAAAGAGTAATCTGCATAACACAGCTTGAGGAAGTATCTTGTGTTTTGGGGTCTGTGCTTCAGCTTTGATGTGTAGTCTTCATGCCCTTAGATATCACGGCCTCTTTCTCAAGGCTCAATCCCAGAGACATTAAGGTTGGATCCACCTAGCTCCATGTACTAGTTGGAGGATATAGGCCAAGCATCACTGACCTGTTGCATTGCTTTATTAACACCCCCTCCCCCACTGCTTTAAGGACTACACATCAGCTCCTGGCTAGACCCATTTGCATTGCTTAAAGCCAATGGAGGGGTAAAGAAATATCCTAGCCAGCTCTGTACATATCTGTATATGAAATTAGGACCTGGTTGAGCCAAAATGGAGACAAATGCTCTTCTTTTAAGGGAGACCTTGTGGTCTTCCGTAACCCATCTCAGTAATTTTATGTAAGTGAAGTCATATAAACGGTGAACTTTTGTGTTTAGAATCATTGGTGCTTCATTTATTCTTAATCACTGAATAGTATTCCATTGTGCTTATATACCACAGTTTGCTCACCCATTCACTTGTTAGACATTTGGGTTGGTTCACCTTTTGGCTTTTGTTAATTGTGCTGCCCTGTGCACGCATGTATAAATATTGGAGCACGTGTTTCTATTTCAAGTACATGCTTGGATGGGATTGTTAGGTCATTTGTTAATTCTGCATTTAATTTTTTGCGTAACTGTCAAACTGTTTCCTAAACTGGCTGCATTATTTTATTTGTCCAGCAGCAATATATGAGTGTTGTAGTTGCTATACCTGCTCACCATCACTTATTTTCTATTTTTGTTTTAAGCGGCATCCTAATGATTGTGAAACATTGTCTCATTGTAGCTTGTTTTGATTTGTATTTCCTTTGTTGCTAGTGATGTTGAGTATATTTTCAGGTGCGTACTGGCCATTTACATATCTTTTCAAAAATAATGCCTATCAGGATATTTTGCCCAATTTTTAATTGAGCTGTATTTTAAAAATTTAGTTATATATTTAACATTATTTATATATTTTAGGTAGAAGTTTTTATCATATCATGATTTGCAGGTATTTTCTGCCATTTTGCAGGTTGTCTTCACTTTCTTTGAATACAAACTTTAATTTTGAAGTCCAACTTATTTTTTCTTCTGTTGCTAGGTTTTTGGTGTTACATCTAAGAAAGTAGTGTCTAATTCAAGGTCATTAAGATTTATACTTATTTTTTCTTTCAAGATTTTATAGCTTCAGCTGTTAACTTTTAGATCTTTTATTTATTTTTATCAAGGAGTGAGGAAGGTATCCAGTGTCATCTCTTTGCATATGAGTATCCAGTCCTCACAGCAGTCTGTTGAAATAACTGTACCTTCCCCATTAAATTGTTTTTTCTGGCTTTGTCAAGTCAGCTGACTATAAATGTAAGAGAAATGTTTAAAGGAATTCTGCTCAGTTCTGTAAGTTAGGAAGGGTGAATTTGAAATCGAGAGGCAGTAAATTGTTTACTGGTTTAGAGTGGCTCATAGGTTTTCAATTTCTCTGATCTAAATGTCTGTCCATACTCTACTAATTATTGTAACTGTGTAATAAATCTTGAATTTGGAAAAAATGAGTTCTGCTTTGTTCTTTTTGATAATTGTCTTAGCTGTTTTGGGTTCGTTGTATTTCAATTTGCAATTTAGGGTCAGCTTGTCAGTTTCTGCCAAAAGCCAGTTGGAATTTTTTTTATGGACTTTAGTAGATTAGTGTAAGGAGTTTTGACATGATGTTTTTATCCTTTATTCTTTTAGTATTATGTTATTATATTGATTGATTTTATGAAATGAACCTGCTTTTTATACTGAGAATAAATTACACTTGATCAAAGTGCCATCATTTTTCTGTCAGTGGATTTGTTTTGTTAATATTTTGTTAAGGCATTTTGCATTTTTATTCGTAAGGGATATTGGTCTGTACTTTTCTTAAGGTGTGTTGTATGTGACCTTTTTTTTTTTTTTTCTGGTACTGGGAATTGAGCTCAGGACTTTGTGCTTGCCAGGCAGGTGCTGTGCCACTGAGCTATATCCCCAGTGTTTGAATGTGATCTTTTAAGCATTTATCTAAACTTCTAAACTGAGCTTGAAATAGCAGATAATACTAGAGTAACGTGAAAACTCTTTAAATGTTGGTACACTATAAGCAATTCTGCCACTTAGCAATTTATTACCCTTCAGTTCCAAATTCTCCACTTGTTGCTTCCCCTTTGACAATAAGCTCAGTTCCTTTAAAGGTTTCTCATTTATTGCGAGGATACTGTTCAACATTCTTGGTAGAGAGCATTGAAGAGACATTGTAAGAGGGAGGAGTTTTCTGCTGTCTCACTGGTCAGCAATGCAGGTGATCTGTGTTTGGAAATACAGATCCTCAGCAGCCTCAGAGCCCTATCCCAGACTGGTGATCATCTTCTTAAGGCCTTTCCAACATGAAGGGCCTCCTCTGTAAATTGGCATCCTGACTCTTTCACATTCATCTACTCTTCATGTTTGTCTCCTGTTGCTGCCGTAGGATGGATATTAGGCACAGTAGGCTGCCTGCCTCCTGTAGCACCCCCTACGCCCCACGTGTGTCCACATGCCCCGCCTACTTGTATAGATGCTTTATGAATGTCTTTTTGTGGACCAGCCCTGAGATGGATAACCGAGTGAACGTCTCTGCCATCCAGTGGGCTTTGATTATGCCTTCTCTGTTGAGGTCTGCTTAGGAAACAGGCTCACTTTCCAAATTTGTCCTTCCCTAGGTACTCTCTTAGCTATAGGACCATAGGGAATAATTGTCTTTATGTCTTCTAGTTACTCTTTTATTAGTGCTTCACATTTCTTTATATTAAATGTCCATTGTGTAATCATTGTGTGGATCATGTGCTTCTTGTGTATTCCAGAACACTTAATGATTTTTTTCAGAATACTCTATGTAATTTAAACTTGTCATGCTGTATAAAAATGTATTTGAATGGAAAACTCAAATGCTTTTGAAAGCTTTGTGCTTAAATTATATTTACACCATAAAGATGGTGATGTCTATTAATAAATGTTTAGGCATTGCATTAATTTAGCATGCTATTTTTATTTTGTAAGCTAATACTTGTGGTTTCTGGATACATAATCAGTGAAACTTACTAGTATCTATGTGTTAGTTTGTCCCAGTTTCTGTGAGGTATCCTGTATGGCTTTAAAATTGTTTATATATTTGATTCCTCCTCTGTATTGTGTTATCCTTAATCCAGTTTGTGAGTCTATAATTATATCCATTCACTATTGCCTTTTTTATTTTAGGCAGTTTTTGTTTTTGTATTGTACTTGGACTGAGTACTATATATATGAAAGCATGGTAATGATTTTTTCCATTGGAAGTTCTTTCATCATTCCTATATTAAATATCTTGCCAGTATCTTTTACTTTATGAAAGTTCTCAAGTTTAGAGGCCACCTAATAGAAAAAGACATCACAAGTGTAATAGATTGTCCTGAAAGGAATGGGTGGGTATATTCATTTGCCAGGGTGCAAAAAACAAAGTAGCACACATTGGTTGGCCTAATCAGTGAAATTTATGTCTTCACAGTTCTGGTGGTTAGAATACATCAGGATGTACTCAGGGTTGGTTTCTTTTGACAGTGTCTTTCCTTTGCTTGTAGAGGGCCATTTTCTCTGTCTTCTCATGGTCTTCTCTGCTTGTGCTTATGTCCTAATCTCTTATTCTTAGAGATCATTATCATATCAGATTACAGCTCTCTCTAATAAACTCACTTAACCTGGTTACCTCTTTAAAGACTGTCTTCAACTGGGCTTACTCTGGAAAGCCAAAGCAGAAGGATGGCTAATTTGAGCCCAACCTGGGCAATTTAATAATTTAGAGAAACCCTGTCTCAAAAAAAATTTTTAAAGGACTAGGGATGTGGTTCAGGGCAAAGGCCCTAAGTTCAATCCTCAATACTGGAAAACAACAACAAAAACCTAGCTATCTCTTAAGTACATTCATGTTGTGAGGTATCAGGTGTTAAGTAAGATGCATGAATTTTGGTGAAACATAATCCAGCCCTTAACAATGGGTTATATTCCTAAAAAGTGAAGGTTTGTTTGTTTTTACTGTTGTGATAAGTGATGTGATACTGAAACAGCCTTTACACAGATTTGTGTGGAAGGTCCCATGATACTAGATCATAGGCTTTACATAGAATTACACAGATTGGTGTCCTAATTTTAGTTCCACCATTTAGATATCTGATTGTAGACTGTGAGTTACTCTCTCCTAGCTCTGTCATCCCATGGAGATGTTTATAAGTTCCAGTGAGATTTATATGGTAAATTGTGATCCAGATATGCTTTAATAATGCCACATTCCCATTTCACAGGGCTGTTTTTGTGCAGAGACATTTTTTTTCCTCTCTTTTCCTTTTATATTTGAAAATTCAGTTTATGTATTTGAAATTCAGTTTTATATTTGAAAATGAAATTTTAATTGTAGATTTTCTAGGAAGTTTGTTGCTAATGAGATTTTACCTATGTAAGTATGCTTATTGGTAATTTTACAGTGTAGACTTATTACAAAGAACTCATCCCCCATCAAATAGTTTAAGAATAATCTATTTGTTAGCCCAGACTATATGAGCACACGTAATAACCATTAAATTTGTATGAATTACGATTTTGAAGCTACGTGGGATTGTACGCTAGTAGGTTAGAAATTGTATTATGTCTGGAATATTCCATCATATGGTTTGGTATTTGGTTTTTGTTTTTTTCCTAGTGTTGGACCTTCGCATGATGAGAATAGGGGGGTTTATATGTTTGGGCAATCATACATTGTATATTCTTTCATTTATTTATTTATTTAATTATTTTTTTATTTTAAAGAGGATAAAATGAAGGAAAATGAAACAATAAAACCAATGAAAAATAAACCAGCATAAGTGATACAGGACTTCAAAACCTTACAAAAGCAACAATAGTTACAAATTTTTCAAATACTCATTTTCTCAACATCTTTCCCATGAAAATAAACATTTTTAACAGTTTAGAAGGTAGCTTTTCAGATATTTGGGTGGATGTGTTTACCAAATATATAATTTTTTTGCCATCACAAATTATATATAAACTCTTATAGGTTGGTTTATTTTGCTTTAATAGTTCATAATATTTCAGTGGGCGAATTAGCTGTATAAATGGATGCTAAATTTTTTTCAGAATGATTGTCATTACAAACAATGCAGCAGTGATAGTAAATATTTTTATGTACATGTAAGATTTTTATAGGCTAGCTTTTAGCATGTGAAATTGAATTGAACACTCTAAACATTGGTAGGTACTCCTGAATTGTCCTTTGGCTTATACTGCAATAGGTTCTAAGTGTATTATGGAGAACAGTTAATACTGAATATCATCTTTTTTCACTTTTATCAAATCTAATAGATCAAAAATACTCTCATTTATAATTATAGATTTTCTGCTTTTATCCTTTACTCCTTTTTCTCTTGGATTTTCTTGTCAAAATAAATGAACTATTAATTTAAAGAGAATTGATGGTTTTTATTGCATTTTTTTTCCCGTAGCATTTCTCTCTATTCTGTATTTTATTTAGCACCTCTGTAACACTGTGTGCCAGGTACTCATGTAAATTCTTCTCCAATATTAATTAATCCTACAACAGTCTACACGCTCAATTTCGTTGTTACCCCATTTTATAGACATGCTCATTAAAGCATAATTAGTTCAAATATTTTGAGCAAAATCATGTAAATAATTAATGGTAACTACAGTAGAAAATAAACAGTCTGGCACTAGAATTGGTGGCTTTAACTGTTACATACTGTTTTCTTCCTCCCGTGCTTAGAATTAAACCCAGGACCTTGCACATGTGAAGCAAGTACTATACACTAACCTACATCCTCAGGCTATAATGTCTCTTTTTTTGAAGAAAGTGTTTTATATTTACTCTATAAAGGTCATATATAGTGTGTTGAATTTGTCCTTATTTATTTTTTGTTTTCATGGTTTACAGTATTTTTAATTTTTTTTTCTTTTTTTGTCTTTTTGAGACAGGGTCTTGCTATGCAGTTCAGGCTGGCCTTGAGCTCCCTTTGTAGCCCAGGCTGGTCTCAAACTTGCAATGATCCTCCTGCCTCAGCCTTTTGAGTGCTGGGATTACAGGTGTGTGCCACCACATTTGGCTTGTATTTTTAAATTACTCTTTACAGTGATTTCTGATATATAAAAATTAAATAGATATTGGTGTCTTTGTGAACTTGTATTCAATTATATGTATCTAAGAGACTTTGGGCCTTTTTTTTTTTATAGGCAGTTGTATCTTGTATTTTTTTGAGACAGTTTTGTTATGTAGTCCAGGCTGACCTTGAACTCACTATGTAGTCCAGGTTTGCCTCAAACTCACGCCAGTCCTTTTGCCTCAGCCTCTGGAGTGCTGGGATTACAGGCATGTGTCACCATGCCCAGCAGTTGTATCTTTTGTGATTCTAAATATATTTTGACTGTTTTGTGTCCATATTCTTTTGTTAAGGACCTCTAATTCAGTGCTGAGTAGGAGCATTGATGGTGTTGTTTAACTCATTTCCCATAATTCTTTCTAAAATTTCTCTCTTAAAATATGACTAACTTTGTGGTAGATATTTTTTCTCAGGTTAAGGAAATTGTCCTCTTTATGATTCAAGATTCTGTCAAGAAATGAATGTTGCATTCTGGTAATTTAATAAAGGGATTGTTTACACAAGTGTGGTCAGGGCTTGAGACAATTTGCAGGAGATTAAGTTATACCATCTGTGTTTTCTGCTACTGTAACAAATACCTGTGTTAATGGCTTATAAAGAGAAAAGGTTCTTTTCGTCTTAACAGTTTCAGAGGGTGAAGCCCATAGCCAGTGGGTTCCGTTAATTTAGACTAATGTGATGAGGCAGTACCTCATGGTGGGAGTGTGTGATGATAGGTACAGAAAAAGAAAGAGAAAAAGACCAGCCTCCCTTAATTCATTGAAGAAGACCGACAATGAGCTAAGACCTCCCACCAGGTTGTAACTCTTCCCAATAGCTCTGAGCTAGATACTGAGCATTTAACACATGGCCCTTAAGATTCAAACTGTAGCTTTCTGCCCTTAGCCCTTAAAGGCTCATGTCCATCTTAGAGTACAAAATGATTTATTTAGTTCATCTCTAGGAGTCCTCGAAAATCTTTAACTGTTTTGGCATTGCTTAAACAGTTCTGAGACTCACAAGAAACTGTGAGACACTGTAAAAATAAAAAAACAAATTACACACTTCTAAGATACAGTGACAGAGGATAAATATTCATATTCCAAAAGAGAGAAATGGGCAAACAGATAAGAGGATCAGATCAAAGCAAGACTGACATCTACATTAAATCCTATAGCTCCTTGTCCTAGAGTACACTGTAGCAGGAAATGGGCACGCAAGGGCTAAACAAGCTTGCCCCTGTGGCCTTGCTTACTACAAATTTGGCTAAAAATGACCTCTACTACCCATGCTGCAGCTTGAGTGCTTTGCTGACTTGAAATATCCCCTGCCAGATAGATAGGTCCGTTACCAGTAAGATTAGTCTAACAAAGTCCAAGGACATAAATATAATGCAGTCTTCCCCACTCTCCTCTGATAATGATGTAGTAAGGGTGGTCTTTAGTCCAATTTGCAAGGGAGTCTTCACTCCTGTCTCTAACCTCATCACCATTCCCTTTACTACTCACGTTTCAGTCAGCATTCTGGTCTTCTGAGCTTCTACCAGAACCTCCTGTGAAGTTCTACTTAAAACAGTCTTGGTTTTTTTGTTTTGTATTTTTGTGGGGTTTTTTGGGAGTAGTTGGCTCCTTCAGTCTTTCCCACACTCCTTCCATTAACCAATTCCAAAGGTATTTCCATGTTGATTCATTTATAACAACAGTCCTATTTCTCATTAGCAAGTTTCTGTGTTAGTCAGCTTTCCATTACTATGACAAAGTACTTGAGATAATCAATTTGAAGAGGAAAGGTTTGTTTGGCTCATAGTTTGACGTTTCAGTCCATAGTCAGTTGACTGTTAATTTTGGTCCTATGGTGAAGTAGCATGTCATAGCAGGAGTATGTGGCAGAGGAGATTTGTTTGCCTTAGGACGAGGTGCAGAAAATGAGAGAAAGGGAGACCAGTTGACCCCAGTCCCCTTCAAAGATGTACCCCCAGTGATCTTGCACCTCTCACTGGGTCCGACCTAAGATTCTACCACCTTCCAACAGCACCTAGAGACCAAGCTTTTAACACATGGACTTGGGAGTACACAGGAGATCTAAACTATAACACCATCTTTGGGCCTGAAGGGGCAAGGAGTACACAGTTACTGTAACCCCTCGGGAGAGGCAAGTTTATGACTAGACAAAACCTGGTAAGGAGGGCACTAGAGAAGTGAATGGTTAACCTCAACTCTTCTCCTGCTCTTTGTTTTTTTGCGATGCCTCTCAGCTGCAAGAGGACATGGGGCCAGTCTCTTAGTAGAGGTTGTGGCCATGGCTGGGGGCAGGGGCAGGAAAATACGTAGACTCTTTTCTATTTTTCTTTTAAAGATCAATTTAAAACACAAATGGGTAGGTATTTAATATTTTTTAGAAATCTTTTCTGTTTCTATTGAAATGATTGTATGAGTTTTCATTGTTAATGTGATAATTTATAATTTCTATACTGTTATTACCTTTCATTTCTAAAATAAAAACTGTTTGAACATGTCTTTGTGCTTTTAGATTTTGCTTACTTAGTTCTTAAGATTGTTTTCATTTGTGACCGTGAGCTTGAACTATTTTCTTCATATAGTGTCTATATCTATTTTTGATGTTAAGTTTCTTTGGGTTCATAAAATGTGATTAAGAGTTTATCCCTGTTTATTTTGCTGAATAATTTGTATCAGATAAAGGTACTGCTCCTGGTAGGCTCAATAGGACTTACCTATTAAAACTTTCTTAAGAGGGAAATTGGAAAAAGCACAAATTATATAGAATAAAGGGAGGTTGAGATGAATTCAAATGTAGACACTAAATTCTCTCTCCCCATGGCGTGTGGCCAGAAGTTAATTGAGCCTGCTGTAGTCAGAATTTGTCTGTGGACAAAAATTATTTTACATTTGGTATCAGTCATCTCCAGTTTACCTAGTTACAAAATAATGCAAGGTTAGTGAAGTGTAGAATTAGATTATCAAGTAGAATAGGCTTTAAATAATATGTAGTTTTCTTTTTTCTCTTTTAGTCTTTTTGAGACAGGGTTTCACTGTGTCGTTCAGGCTGGTCTTGAACTTACTTTGTAGCCCTGGCTGACCTGGAACTCACGGTGATCCTCCTGCCTCAGCCTCCCAACTGCTGGGATTACAGGTGTGCATCACCATGCCTGGCAGTAGTACATAGTAACACACAGTAATCTTTTTTGCTTATTTCAAATTTACTTCCAGTTGGAATGTATACCAGATAAATTAAAATTCAGTATTACCGTGTTTTATTTGAGAAATGTATAGAGCAGTTTGAAAGCATTATAAAACAATAACATGTCTTATATTTCTCTTTGATTCAGGTTTATGCTGCTGATTGTAGTGATGGTATTCTTCTAGAGCTACGAAAATATTTGCCAAAATATTATGGTGTCTGGTCACCTCCCACTGCACCAAATGGTAATATTTTCTTAAAAATACATCTTTTAGTTTTAATTCATATTTTCTTTCTAAAAGTCATTATAAAAACGTAAACAGCATATAATATAAAACATGGAATATATGTTTTTCTTTCTAGTCCTTTACTATTATACTCTTGCTTTTTTAACAGTTTTATTGAATGGCATATATAAGTGATTAATCACTTATCGTTGAATAAAAGTATGTATGGTAGTATACAGAACTAGTATTCTGTAGTAGTATACAGTACTAGTACTTAGTGTGTAAATTTAATGTTCTTTCCTAATTTATTGTATAATTTCCTATTTTGAATAATAAAAACATATCAAAAGTGTTTTCTCTGTGTAGTTTCTGGTGTCTCCTATTCTATATTTCCTATCTCCAGGCTTTAAATTGCAATCTTTTGAAAAGCACAGGAAAATTTCATAGATGATCATATGATGCATGTTAAAGAAAAATTCTTTTCCTTAGCATTGGTTAATTGGTTAAGCAGTATTTGCCTCTTGAAAGTTTTTTCCAGAGTAGTCAGAATTTAAATAAGTAGGCTGCCTAATTATTGACAAAGCTGAATGGTGCAGTTAGGGGCTTCAAGCTTGAATGTGTTTCTGTATAACCAATAGTCTTGGTTTTGTTTTTGGAACCGGGGATTGAACTCAACGATCTCACACTTGCCAGGCAGGTGCTCGAGTTGCTAAGCTGAATCCCCAGCCCCTCCTATAGTAGTTAAAACACAAATTTATGCAGGTCTGTGTTGCAGTTTAGTGATAAGTTCTGTTAAGTAAAAGTCTCATGATCTAATGTAGACTAAATCTCATTTTGAGATAGAAAACGACTCCAGTTTGATCTCGTTCCTTTCATCTTGTTTTCATTTGACTCTTGGAATCAGTGTGTCAATTTCATTAATAGGGAATCATGGCATCATCCTGTATCTTCACAGCGAGTTGATGGCAGCTTTGGGTATTTAGGATTCTTCTCTTTCTCTACAAAACAAGAAAGCTAAACCTCTATTAGCTTCAGATTTAGTGTCTTTTATCCAAAATGCTGGGGATCAGAAGTATTTCGGGATCAGGATTTTTATCAAATTTTTTAATATTTGCATGTACATATTAAGATTATCTTAGTCATAGAAGCCAGATGTAGTCATGAAACTCATTCATATTTCATATACACCTTATAGCATGAAGATAAGTTTTTTTTCTTTTTGTTTTTCAATTTTTTTTTTTTAAAGATAGTAAAATCCAACAGAACAAAGTCAATCAAAACAAAGCAGTAGAACTGGTACAGAACTTCAAAGAAAGATAATGTGAATACAATAGCTACTATAATATATCTTATTATCTTCAGAATAGCTGACCATTCCAACAGGTATAGTAGAATTGAACCAAAAACAAAACAATAAAACCAGTAAAAGCAGAATATAAAATAAAGCAAAATATAATAATAATAATAATGATCAGAATAAAGCAAAAACAGTGAGACAAGACAGAAGAGAATCCCCCATATTTGCTACATTGCAAACTGTCATCTTCTAAAGAGATGCTCAGGTTGCCTACCGGAGGCCTGAAAAATCTACGAAACAATACTAGCATTTAGTTGCTTAATGTTCCTTAGTTGCTATCAATTTAGCCAGACCTCTGAACCAGTAGGTTGTTATGGGCAGGGTGTGTGTGTGTGTGTGTGTGTGTGTGTGTGTGTGTGTGTGTTCGTCCTTGATTCCAAGCCCGTGTGCCGGTGCCATGCGGGCCCAGTGGGGTGGGTCCTGGAAGGGCCCATTCTCGTTCTCCTCTGGGGGTCCGCGCAGGTCACCCAGTCCCCAAGATAAGTTTTTACAATATTTTTAGTGCACCTGAATTTGACTGTGATTGACCCTTGAAGTCAGGTGTGGAGTTTTCTACTTGTGGTGTCAATGTGGATTCTCAAAAAGTTTCAAATTTTAGAGCATGGTGCATTTTAGATTTTTGGATTAAGCATGTTCAATCTCTATTCCTTCTTTTTATTTATTTTGTTTTGTTTTGCTTTGTTTTTAGCAGAATATATTTAGAAAGCTTCTGTCTGAGAGAGACATGGGAGTCCTGAGTGGGTTGCCCTTCTTCCTTTTACCTAAAGGTCTTTCAGTTCCAAATACATGTATGTATGTATGTATGTATGTATTGTGTATGAATGTGTGTATGTATGTATGTATGATTCAGGTCAGCGTGTTGCTTTTAAATTAACTTCACAAATGAAATACTTAGCTTCTACTTTGGTTATTTACATGTTTTGTTAACTTCACTGAGTAATCTTTTTGAGTTTAATACTGTATAAATTTGCATATATTCTGTATTCTGCACATTATATGAAAATATCTTGTGAATTCTTTTTTAGTTGAATATAACTAGAAATATTGGTGCTACTAAGATGGGAACATGAGCTGAGGTAAAGAGAGAAAGGAGGAAAAAATTTAAGCGGCAAATGGAGGACAGGGGTCCAGTAATACCAACAGTTACTTTAGGGGATTTTCTGTCTTTTCCGACTTTATTTTCTCTGCAAGAGGAAGGCTAAAATTGCACCTTGCAGATTGTTTAGGTCTGATTTTACTGCATGTATCATGAGATCATTGTTCTGTTCTTACTCTTTTGATTGTAAATGAAATAAATATAAGGTGGCAAATGTATATAAGTGTCTAGGCCATAGGACCACGAAAACAGGTATTTTATTACATTTTAGTAGAATACTATGTTTTGCATCACTGTGTTTTATATAGTGTGAAATACATTATTTCCTGGGTTTTTTTTTTTTTTTTTGCATCTTATGTGCTCATGAAAGAGTTTTAGAAAATGGTAAGCCAAAGTAGTAAAATATTGAAGGTAGTAAAATACAGAAAACTAACTTGCTCAGCAGAGTTATTCTGTAACAATTTGAAGCATAACAGTATCTTTACCAATAAAGATTTTTCTTTTTTATGACAGCTTGAGATATAATTTACATGCCATAAAACACATCCATTATAAAAAGCATGCAACCCAGTGATTTTTAGCATATTCACAGAGTTGTATACTGATCATCATTATCTAATTTTAGAATATGATCAGTAAGTTTAATATTTTTTTGGGAATTATATTTGAATATGTATGTAATATATCTTGCTTATATGCATGTGTAAACATGTAGGAGCTCAGTACCTGTAGTGTCAAGAACCTTTAGATGTTTTTATTTGGAGGCATAGAAAACTATACCAATCAGGTAGGTTTGAGTAAATTGAGAGCTGCCAAGTGTGGTGTAATCTGTGCTCTGGTGGGTACGTTTCTGGATCTAGCTACTAATCATGATTGAAGAAGCAGGTATCAGAACAAACTGACATTTATGTCTTCCCTTCCCCTCCCTTTACCCATTTAGTGGGCTCACATCTCTACTTACAATTTTCTTTTCAACTTTTGTTTTCAGAAATGGCTACTGACTGTTTACAGAAAGCAAGGTTTTCTCTCTTTTGCATTTGTCTTCGTATTGGGGCATTTGTTGCCCATCTGGCCTTTCCTCTTTTATTGGGAGGTTTAGAAGTGAAGACAGTAGCAAATAGTACTAGTACATTTTACAGACACTGGTCAAAAAAACTTACTGAAGCTTGGAACCTACGTTTTCATGATTTATAGAATCATTAATATTCATTAGGAGGATCTAAGTAAGTTATCTTGTAATTCCTTAAATGACCTCCCCTTTGTCTTACTTTAGAAAGGATGACTAGCTATTTCATCTTTACAGTTTATCTGTTCACTGTTTTTTATTTTTATTTTTCCTTCCATAGTTTAAATATTTCTATTTTTCCACTCTTGATTCCGGAGAATTTTCTTTCTGTCTTTCATAAAGCATCAAGTCTATTCTACAAGTAGAAAATTTGCTATAGGAATTTTTTATACATAATGTATTGCAAAGCCTTATATTTAATTTAAGATAATCATGTAATAAAGGCAAGTTTTCTTCATTCAGAGTAACCTTGTATAATTTTATACTTTGACCAACATCATGAAAGTATATAAATATTTTGAGCATGTTAACAATGTCATTGAGAAATCTTACTAGTCTTTTACCAACATGAAGTGTTGTATTTTGGAGTACAGTATCTGGAAGTTATTTTTGCGATCTTTCTCTTAAAAAATCTTTTTTAAAAAAATCATAGAAATTGTACATATAGTTTTTCAATGAATTAATAGAGAAGTGTTAGAATATTGACCATAACCTCTTTAACTATACTTCTAATTACTGCGACTTTTTTTTTTTTTTTTTTTTTGGTACCAGGAATCGAACTCATGATCTCACACTTGCCAGGCAAGTGCTGTGCTGCTACTGTGACTTCTTGAAATAAACACCACATATTTATGAAGAGCTGATGACCTTTTATTTATTATGCAAATACCTACTAGCATCAAGCTTTAGAGACTACCTCTTTTAGATCTGGGCTTTGTAAATGCCGGGCTTTGGGTCTCTGAAAGACTTACTTAGTAAGTTGTTTTAAGGAGAGTTTCCAAAGTTGAAAAAAGTAAATCTAGTCAATTGTGCTATCTTTACTATTTATACATACATGCTTATATATGTAAAAATAGCTATTTTTAATATTCAGAATGCTGTATTTGCAAATCACATCTTAGTATGTAATATCATATTTTTCAAGCATCATATTAATCTAATTTATATTTTTAACCCTAGTCACGGTGAACCTAAACTATTAGAGGTAGAGAACATATGTATCTTATTTGTATTCCATTTTTTGCATGCATTTTAGAATGTGTTTTCTTTCTGTTATCATTTTTCATCATTAAAATAGCTTTTAAAACTCATTTACTGCAGTAATCCTTACCATCTGTTATTTTAACTAATCTAATTTTTCAGAGTTAAAAAAAACAAACAGCTGGGAGTATTTGAGGAAGGAAGTACAAAATAGTAATCTCAGGATAGAAGAGTGAGTTGATTTAGGAAATACGGTATGATAGTTGAGGAACTGTAAAGCCTCCTTGAGGTTAGTATCAGATTGAGCATGTTTTGCAGTCAGGATACATTTGTTTTTTTTTTTTTTTTTCTGGTATTGGGGATTGAACTAACAACCTCTCACCTGCCCGGCAGGCACTTACACCACTGAGCTAAATCCACAGCCCCATTTTTTGGGACAGGGTCTCACCGTGTGGTTCAGTCTGGCCTTGAAGTCTGTAGCCCAAGCTGGTCTCAAATCACAACAATCCCCCTGCGTTAGCCTCCTGAGTGTTGGGATTAAAGGCGTGCACCACCACTCCTAGCTTGGATACATATTTTTTGACTTGAGATAAAAATCAATATATAATGGATATTTTTGTTAATATTTAGCTGATGCTAGCCTCAGGGTTGCAGAATATCTGTTATCAAATGCGTAACTGAATTGTGACTCTGTCTTTTTATTTTGTGGTTATTAAGTTATCTTTCCTGGAAGGGTTGACTCCAGAGAATCATCTTACAATTTTTTATTTATACTGAATATTGAATTCCAACCAGGACCCATTGGTGACCTAACATGGTTGACAGATTTTAGTATTTATCCATGGTGTGTGTGTTTAATATCCATGTACACTTAATGGATAATAAATGCTCATTGAGTACCAGATGTGCAGCTCTGTGCAGGCAGGGTTTTTGTTTGTTTTGTTTACCTGTATATCCCAGAGGAGTGCCTTACACAGCAATTATAAATTGAATGTATACGATTTCACTTTGAGCAGAGTAAGAGACTGTTTTAACCTTCATTTATGGAACTAGTACTGACTCTATACTAAGTACTTGGCAATATAGTGTCTCATTTAGTTCTCGTGTTAACTCTACAGTAGTTTCTTTAATTATCTCTCTTTTACATATAAATGAGGCATATAGAAATACCCGTGACCTGGCTATCTGAACTTCTTTTCTCTGCTTCCAATGCAAGTGCTTTTAAACTCTTACCATTCTGGTTGAGATTTCTTTGGGTGTAAGTTACAGTAACAGACTTGTGCTTCATTAAACAAAAAGGAAGACTTTATTACGATAAGGATACAGGAGCTCTTATAAAACCCAAAGGCTGTGCAGCTGAGCCCAAGATAGGATCAGAACTAGAAACCAGACCCTGTCAGAGTCCAAGGATGTAACTTTCTGTATATTTTATTAACCGTTCCTCTTCTCTGCTTTTATGTGCTAGCCCCACCAAATAAATCTTGCTTTTCATGAAGGGTTTTACATAATTACAGCGTATGTTAGTGACCCAAACCCAGGTTATCTTTGAGTCTCAGTTCCAAATTGATAAGACTGGCCATGTTTGTACTGGAAC
Source organism: Dasyprocta punctata (assembly GCA_004363535.1). Classification (NCBI taxonomy): domain Eukaryota; kingdom Metazoa; phylum Chordata; class Mammalia; order Rodentia; family Dasyproctidae; genus Dasyprocta; species Dasyprocta punctata. The sequence goes on along the minus strand of RJWM01023033.1, from coordinate 6,013 downwards.
CCAGCTTTAGTGACTGACCAAAAGAGATTGGATTGCATAGTATGGCAGTATCTCTAAAGGGAACGCTTCTGAGGATCTGGGGATGGCTCTTGAGCTGGGTAGACATGGTGACATTCTCTAATCAAGTGTTTTAAAAACAACTTTGTCTACAACATGAAGCACATTTTTACATTGAAGCACAATGTAAGTAAGATTGAGACAACCCTCCAGTAATACTCAGTCTTGTATTTTTCTCTCTTCAAAGAACTTTTGATTATTGCCCCTTAAGTGGAATCCATAGTCTAGTTGTGACTTACATACAAATGGGAAAATACTGCTTTATTTCACCCCTAGAGGGGCCAAGCTGAAAAGGTGTTTGTTATCCAGTCTGTGGCATTTCCTTTTGAGGCTGTCTGTAGTAAATGTCTTTGATCATTTAAGTGACTGCATCTCAAGACTGACCTACTTTGAATTAAGCTTTATTATATGAAAAGAATTATAGCACTGTCAGAGTGAATTAACATTCAGATTTAATAGAGCCAGGTGTGGTGGCGTACACCTTTAATCCCAGCACTCGGGAGACTGAGGTAGGAGGAGCGTTGTGAGTTCGAGGCCGGCTTGGGCTACAACGCGAGCGCAAGGCTGGCCTGAGCTACATAGTGCAACCTTGCCTCAAAAACCAGGACTGGGAGTTTGGCTCAGTGGCTTAAGCACCTGCCCTGACAGGTGCGAGGTTGTGAGTTCAATCCCCCAGTGCCACAAAAACAAAACAAAACAAAACAAAACATTCGGATGTAAGCACAGATGACAACCTATAACGAAGAATCAGTAATTGTCTCAGTGTTCAGATCATGCCTCATTTTCCTCTTTGCTTTTTTCAAAAGTACTTGAGGTAAGCTGATAGATGCATATCAATTCTTTTTTAAGAAGTCTACATCTCTAAAGCAGGTTTGGTGTTTTGTTTGTTTGTTTGTACCAGGGATTGAACTCACAACCTTGCACCTACCAGGCAGGCACTTACACCACTAAGCTAAATCCCCGGCCCTATGTTTTGAGACAGGGTCTCACTATGCAGTTCAGGCTGGCTTTGAACTCACTTTGTAGCCCAGGCTGGTCTCGAACTCACAACAATCCTCTGCCTCAGCCTCCCGAGTGCTGGGGTTAAAGGCTTGCACCACCACACCTGGCTCAGGTTTGGTGCTTTTATAATTTGGAAGGAAAGATTGAAATGAGAATCACAAATTCTTAATTTTCATTTAAAATTCAAGCTGTACTCTAACTCCAGGAACAACAATCCTTACTATGCCTTAATTTATGATTTTATTTCTGAAAACTGATAACTAGGAATTATTTAGTAACTCCAGTTATATAAAATATATCAAATGGGCCAAGCATTTAGGGTTAGCTCAGTGACATAAGTGCCTGCTTGGCAAGCACAAGGTCATGAGTTCAATCCCCAGAACCAAAAAAAAAAAAAAAAAAAAAAAAAAAAAAAAAAAAAAAAAAAAAAAAAAAAAAAAAAATCAAGAATCTGAAAGTAAAATAAAGAAAAACAAATTTGGCTAGTAAGAATAAATATAAAACAAAAACAAAAAACTACTTAGTCCTACCTACTATAGAAACTGTTACAGTGTGAGCAAGGCCAAGTTCAGAGTTCCACTGGGGCAATAGGAATGGGGAAGGCGGCCATTTATTCAGCAAGCATTTATTGTATTCCTACCATAAATAGAAGTTGCATTTGTATTTTCTTCCTCTTCAAGAGGAGAAGGGAGAAATAGAAATTTTTATATTCAACTTTAATGTGTCACATCATAAAGAAGCATTTTACTGTGTTTTTAATCACTACCAACTTGACAGATTGAAAATAACTCTACACTGAGCTATAACTACTGGGTTCTCTACTGTCTTTATACTCTCATGTACATCCTCACCTCAGTAGGAATTTTGGAGTCTTGTTTTTAAATCACTTGTGAATGACAAGTATCTGCCGTGTTAGAATCTTGAGGTTTTTTTTTGATACTTGGAGTACAAGTCTTGTTGAAATTCCTGCATAGCTGTAGAAAGGGTATGGATGTGTTTCCTTTTTGCTTGCGTTGATTGGAAATGATAGAGAATCTGAAGGGAATTGCCCTGTGCTGCTTTTTCTCATCCTGTGTTTATCTTCTAAAGGACAGACTTGGATGGGTTCTACCTCCTTTATCAGCGTGTTGCCACTTGTCCCAGTACCTTTTATTGTCTGCCATGTCTTGTCTGTGTTTAGAGCTTTTGTGTTCTTTTATTCTCTTGACAATGTCTGTCAGAAGCATGAAGAGGTCCTTCTTGTATTGTTGGGCTGCAGTTCATTTTTTGTCTTATTTGGGCTTAACATCTAGATAGTCAAAACCCTCCTTTTACTTTTAAGGGATAAAACTTACTTTTTATCTCATATCCTTTGAAAGAGAAAATTTATTCCTCTTAAATCTGAAGGCTGTAAAAGTCCACAAGTCATGATTTCATCCAGAACTTTGAGATTATTTTACCCATGGAAGGAAAGAAGAATTTCTTTTCTTCCCTCATTGTACTTGGATCCTTGCTTTCAAGCTCAAACTGTAAGAAGTTTATCTGTGTATGATAATTGGGGCTTTTATAATATTATATGTGGATCTCCATTTAAGTTTTCTCTGGAAAGATGTATGCAGGAACCCAAAGAGATTTACACATCAATGTTTGGGAAATCCCTGTGTTCTTTTTTTTTTTGGTATTGGGGATTGAACTCATGACCTCGTGCTTGCCAGGTAGGCACTCACGCCGCTGAGCTAAATCACCGGCAATCCCTGTGTTCTTAAAAGCAAGTTACTTGTTTTCTCTTTGGAACTATTAAGACCGGAATATATCTTTGGCAATGATAATCATTTAGATTAATTTATCATATCTTAACCTATACTTCTATTATATGCTCTGTGAGAGAGACTTATTCCTATTTATAATTTTAAATGAAGAGTAAACTTTTAAAATAATTTAGATTTCTTATTGAAGCATTGATGGCATAAGTTATATTCAAAGGGTGATGAATGTAATATGGAATAATTTTTGAAATAAGCTTATTCATTTCCTTTTTAATGCCTGTAGAAACTTTATACATACTTTATACCTTTTGCTTATGGTTAACTATATTTAACTTACATTCTACAAGTTCCACTGTAATATTTATTCTTGTTTATGAATTCATTGCTTTTTTATGGTAGTTAAATCATTGTTGACTCTAGATTTATTGGAATTTTTTTTTGTTTTAAAATAGCCTCATTTTGTTTTCCTCTGGCAATTACTTGAGTAGTAATATATTTGGTTTTCACTAATTAAGATTTTTCTTCAATAACAGATTTATACCTAAAACTGGAAGACGTGACCCATAAATTTAATAAACCTTGTATAATGGATGTAAAGATAGGGCGAAAAAGCTATGATCCTTTTGCTTCATCTGAGAAGATTCAGCAACAGGTCAGCAAGTACCCATTAATGGAGGAGATTGGATTCTTGGTGCTTGGCATGAGGGTAAGAGTGATTATCAGAATAATATCCACATCTTTACATATTCTTCCCTTGAAAATTATGCATATGATAGTATAAGTATATAAGGAAATAGTGTGTTTTAAAATTAACCATAATTCTACAATTTATAAACTTTATGAGAACAGGGATTTTTTATGTCTTGTTCATTGGTAGGAGCATATGGTCAGTGTCTGGTTCTAGCGCATACTAGGTGATTGAAAAATGTATGACTGAATCTCAAGACTGCAACTCTGGTAATTTTGTTTTAAAGTAACTTTAAATTCAAATGCAAAATAAGTATTAAAAGTAAACAGTATAATGGTTTTTCCATGCGAAAAATGCCATTTATATATATTCAGTAATTTTTAAAATAGAAAAGAGAAATTAAAATATAGGTCATTGTTTTTAAATTTGTGGTTTAAAACAATTTTTATGTGCTTGCAATTCTATGATTGGCATTTAAACATTTTTTTATTTTTAACATACAAAAATTTTTCATATAAATATACATTGTATAATGTTTATTTCAGTATAAACGTATTTATCCCCTCAAACATCTCTTGTTTCTTTGTGGTGATCAAAATCCTTTGTTCTAGCTTTTTTGAAATACACAGCATATTGTCATTGTGTGTGTTCACCCCACTATACAATAGGACATTAGAACTTCTTTTATTCATCTCTCTGTCTGTCCATCAATTTATAACTTTGTACCCATTGGTCAGCCTTTGGGTTGACAGTTTGAGTTGGGCTCAGGTAGTTCTTTCCCTGATCACTCCCAAAACCTCTCAAGTGGCTGCAGTTACCTGAAGATTTGCAAGGGGCTTGCTGGTCCAGACTGTCCAGCAGTTGATACTGACTGTTGGCAGAGCTTTTTGTCCTTGTGGTGTTGAATGCTAGCTCAAGCTTTTTCATATCACAGCACCACATTCTGAGAGGCACAAATAGGAGCTGCAAGGATGCTTGAACTGTTGGTTAGGAAGTTACTGGCTGTCATTTTGTGAACTCAGTGGTCTATCATAGGGCTAGCCTGGATTGATAGGGCTGGGAAACAGAGTTCTTTTCTGATGGTGGATAAAGCTAAGTCACAGTGAGAGTGACTGTCACACAGGATAGGAAGGAAGAATTATTAAGGCCATTTTACAGATAGTGCCACAGTCTTGATGCACTGTGAGGGGAAAAAAATCTCCTATAAAGAGATGGTGTCTTCTAGATGTGAGGAGCTAAAATTCATGAATATGCTAAACAGTTGCTTACCTGTGTAAGCACAGTGGGTAGTCTTGGAGTTCATTCTGTTAGACAGTACATGTATCTTGCTTTTGAGTTTTAAATAGGGGAGCCAGTGCCAGGCGTGGTGGCGTACCCCTTTAATCTCAGCACTTGGGAGGCTGAGGCAGGAGGGTTGTTGTGAGTTTGAGACCAGCCTGGGCTATAAGGTGAGTTCAAGGCCAGCCTGAGCTGCATAGTGAGACCCTGTCTCAAAAAATAGGGCTGGGGATTTAGCTCAGTGGCCTAAGCACCTGCCTGGCAGGCATGAGGTTGTGAGTTTGATCCCCGGTATCAATAAATAACTAAGTAAATAAATAAATAGGGGAACCAATAGAAAGCATTATAGATGATTATTATTATCAAGTGGAATTTGATAGTCTGACTCTGATAAAACCAGAGAAATTGTTCAAGCAGTCATTTCATTTTCAAAAACTATAATTAAATGTGGGTATATAGAAAAGGGGAAAGGAGTAAAGATTGATCATAAAATGAGCAGCAGGCATCTCACAGAACTGACTTTAAACCGTTACTGTTTACAGATCTCTGACTCTGTCACATTTCTTCTCATTTTCAGCAGATGGCATTCCCTTCCACTTCAGAAAAAATAAAAACCATTAGACAAGATTTGCCTTGAGTTCCTGACAACAGATGTAGTACAAACCTTACCTCTCCTTCTGATTGCTTGAGAGAATGTTGTCCTTCTGTCTAAACGTATCCCTTTCCTTTGTCCTCTGGATCTCTGTTACTAAACAACCGTATTAGTTCTGTCTTGTCATTCCTGTTACCTTGAACTTCCACCTAGATGTTGACTCTCTTGCTCATTTTTAAAAAAAACAAAAAACAACAACTCACCCCCACGAGCTGCCATTCTGCTGTTCTCTTCAGCTGTAGATTTAACTGGTCTCCCATTCAGAACTAGACTATTTCCATTTCCTTATTTTCCATTCAAAATTCAGCCCATTCCAGTCTGTTTTCTGTCCCATCATGGTACCAGATTGATTCTTTTCTGTGGTCTCTAAGGACACCTACATGTCACTAAGTCCAGGTAGCATTTTTTATATTCTTCTTCTTTTACTTTGAAAAGCAGCCTTTAACACTGACCAGATCTTCCTTGAGACGTTTTTTTCTTGTGTCCCTGACACGCCACCACCCACTCTGTTTTTTTCCTAAGGATATTTTGCAATCTTTACCAGCTCAGCTCTTCTCTTCTCTTCTCTCCTCTTCTCTTCTCTCCTCTCCT
>RJWM01023032.1:0-32772 GCA_004363535.1 Dasyprocta punctata | reverse complement strand
AGATAAGAGCGATTATGTTATTCTTCTCAAAATTTAAGTCATAAAACTATTCATAAAACACGAAGAACAAAATCTATAAACGTCATTTGTCTTTTAGCAGTGACATTTTCTCACCAAGATTTGAGAGTTCTCAGACCTTTCTTCCCTTTTAGTTTTCTGCCTTTTCAAGCAGGTCACAACTGTAGGCCTGACAGAAAAAGAAATGTAGTGCTTCTAATTCATTGTGAGTCTGCCTGTACTTCACCCTTTTCACATTCTGCCATTTGTCAGGTGCCATCTAACATCAAATCATAATTGGCTAAAGCCATGTCTACACAAAAATAGCAGTGAGATGAATGCAAATGACGTTGTAATTCTGCTTAGCTATATTAGTTTACACAGCTACGTGAAATACCAGTCCCATGGCTAGAGCTAATTACTTTGTAAGCTTATAAAAATTGATATCGTCAAACCTACTTCCCTTCACTGTACCATTATTATTTGAAATCAAGTCAGATTCTACTCTGAATAGTTTTTCCATAAGGAAAAAATGTTACAATTAATAATTTAAATGGTTTTAAATTTTTTAATTATATAAAACACTTGAACATGAAAACATTTATAGGAGTAAAAGTGTATTTTCATCACAACATTTTAGATTAACTTTTCTCATATTAAGTAGTCTGATTATTATGTAATGTTAAATTTCATATATTATGTAACTGCAGATAATTTCCTTGAAATATTGTTTAATATATGAGTTTGTGAAAATATAACTGAAGAACTCCTCAGAGGTATACAGAACAATATCAAAATTCTAATTCTGCAAAGACATTCTATATCATGAATCATTCCATGAGCAAAGAATATAAATCTTCCCAGCTTAACTATAGTTCTCTATGTATATAGAGACAAAAATATGTGTTCTTGAAAAATCCTATAAACATGAGTTCAGTATAAACAGGTGATCAATTCTACAAATGTGAATCAAACATGAAATTATAAGAAATAATCTTTATGAAAGTATTTAAATGGTATATATATATATATATGCACTATGTTTTAACTTTTTACTTTCATCTTCTGTCTCTTATAGTCAATGACAGTACATATTTTTATAAGTTATATACTCTGTAGCAAATATATTGATTTTTATTGAGAATGCATGCCAACATTTCAGTTCTGCTGTGTGTGAAAGTCCCTTTATGGCAAAAGAGTACATCTGCACTAGTTTTATTGTAAAGATTAAACATGAAAAATTCAACTGAGTGATTATGGTATTTCCAGGGCCCCTCAGGGGCCAAGTTGGGCACATAGTTGGGTGCCTAACTAGTACACCCAAGTTTCTCATATTTCCATTTTTAAAAGGTAAGAATTTAAACATGTGTCAATCTCCCTGTGCTGGTTCTTCTCATAGCTGATATAAGCAAAATATCCTCTCTAGCCACCAGCTCTTCTCCATTATACTCCAACACACAAACATCCACACACACATTCTCTTACACACAGATTTGCATGGTTACCTAACAATAAAACTGTCCCCTTTTCGGCAAACAGAGCTGTCACACTGAAAGTATCATTAACAAAGCAAAAAAAGACAGAGATATGCTTAAACGACAGCACGCACCTAGTGAAAAGTTGTTTTGGCAGTTTTGCTTGGTGAAAATCTGTTTCCTCAGAGTCCTAACATTTGTTCTGGCTTGTAAAATACATCATTATCAGAGATACTATTTACTTAACAAAAAAGGTTAAGTCCTAGTAATCACCATGTACCCGAATTTTTATCATTTATTCTGTAAAGGAGTCTTAATGATGTTACTAGAGTCATAACTGTAGCTCATTAGTGAAAGAGAAATAATTAAATTTGCTTTTTGCCTTATGTACTACCCTTTCATACGGTCTTGCCTCTTGTTTGTTAAAAGAGAAAAGACTTTCAGCTGGTATTCAATTGCTTTGGGAGAATGGCTATGATCAGCCAAGGATATTAGGTCCTATCTCCCTCCCTCTCGCTTTCTCTCTCACTCTCGCTCTTGCTCTTTCTCACTCTGCTCTTGTTCTTGTTCTAGCTCTATCCTTAACTCTTGTTTTTTCCTATCTAAAAAATAAATTTGTTCTTATTGCTTCTTCTTTATTCCACTTGATCAAAAACATAGCCAAATATTTCCTGATTAAACAAGTATCCTTTACTAAAGAAAAAATTCATTCCTCATTTCTTTAAAAAAAAATCACAGGAAAATATTTCACTTGGTTCACATGGGCTGAGGTGCTCAGTCTAGATGTGTCAGTACTACCCAGGTGAAAATAGACCTTCAAATGAAATCACATCTGCTGGTGCTGGTAGAGTGGGGAGGGGGAGAAGCTCTGGAATCCATTACAATGTGCTGTATTTTAATGATGGAAACAGAAGGATTGCCATGTTGAACAATGTATAGACTAAAACTTAGTCTAAGACTTCTGAGACTTCTGATTTAAACCATGTAGTCTATTCCATCAACCACAGATGTTAAAAATTTAATATTTTTAAATTTTATTTTTAATGACAAAAAGTCATATATGTTTATGGGGTACAGTATGGTATTTTGATATAGTTATGATGTGAATCAGGTTAATTCAGAAAATGAATCACCTCCCATATCTATCATTTATTTTGTGAAAACATTTAGGTTATGTGGCAATGAAAAATGGAAGAAAACTTTAAAACTTTACATGGAAAATATTTATACAACCTAGACTGGGAAAAGGTCAGTTTCAACTCATGTGTTTAATGTACAAAGAGTAGATTTCATGCACATCCCTGAACAATTATTTGCATTACTCAACCTCAATATATTTTACTTATTCTATATTTTGAAATATATTTTAATATAGTATCAGTGCAAATCAGGTAAAAATGAAGCATATGCCCTTATAATTGGGGTACTTAAAAATGTAAAAATATACAATTAAATATATAGCAAATTATGAAATCAATGAGATTGACTAAATTTAGCATTTGTGGCCCATGTGACTCCATGAAATTTCTTTTTTCTTTTTTCTTTCTTTCTTCCTTTCTTTTTTTTTTTTGTTTTGTTTTGTACCAGAAATCAAACTCAGGACCTTGCTCTTGCTAGGCAGGCACTGTGCCAATGAGCTATGTCCCCAGGCCTTCCATGAAGAATTACTTTCTGTCAAGTAATTTGGTGATTGAGGAGACAAGATAAAAATGAGAACTTAAACAATCTAAAAAAATTTCAAAAATTGCTAATTGCTTTAAAAAGGGAATTTGTTGGGAAGATTATACATTTCCCACATTTATATGAATACATGACTGGACATAGGTGAGAGAAAAAATGTTTTCAAGAGACAAAAGCCTTATTTTACAGCATGTAAACTGGACAATATATTATTCAAAATTTTTTGTTTCATAGGGTATTTACAGAATATCTTAAGATGAGCATCACAAGTCATTTTTTAAAAATAAGCACACTAGTTTAAGAAATATCTTCTGTTAAAATGATACAAAATTTAAAAAACATCTTTGAAATGATCCATAGTATTGCAAGGAGCTAGGGACAAAAATGTGAAGTTGGTCAGGGAGTTAGCAAAAGAAAAGATAACAACATCAACAGAAGTGGAGAACTGGGAAGTTGTAATAATTTAGGACATATCCTATTTGCCATTTTTTAAGTGAAATATTGAAGGTGATTTTCATATAAAAGGTATTTCTGGCAGGGAGGCACAAATGAACTTTCTTCAGATAAACTAAACTCTGAAAACCCTCAGAGTCAAAGACATTGCATATCTGTAGTGAGATCTGGAAAAGAGAATGTGCTGAGTTTTTAAAATCCCAGGTTACTTTGCTAGAGAATATGGAATAAGAGCTATGACAGAGAAAGGGATTTATTAGATGCTAACAGATGTGTAGCTCTAAGGGTCAAGGGCAAACTGCTTTACACTTCATCTTAGCCAAAAGGCTGAGAAGTGATCAAATCAACTTTTATGTTTCATGGAAGATTCCTTGACCTTTTCCAACAACATAATACCAAATAACTGCTTCAAAACTTTTGGATTCTTTATTGTGATCAGCTGTTATATTCTAAAGAAGTAATTACAATTCAGTTACTGAAAACAAGATCAGAAACATGTGCTTTAAACCAGTTAGACTCCCCAAACCCTGAAGTATTCTAGAATTCCAAAATAAGAGTCAATTGAAATTGACACAGCAGCAAAATCTTCCAGACCAGTTCTTTGTGAACAGACACTACACCTTATGATATCCCAAGTGTTATATCTAATAAAATCATAGACTGCAGGAGCTGAATTCTGGTTACCATCAACTGACTAGAATGTTGCAATGAAAACTCACCTTATCCTGAAACTGTGTTTTTATAAAAACTTGGCAGAGTATTTTTACTTTGCCACAATAAGCTTACTGAGCTGCTCTTACCGGACTACTGCCTTTTCACTCTTCTCCACTACTATGTTTAGATGCAAAGGAGGTTTGTACCCTCTGTACTGTTACTTGAGTTTCCTTTATTAGTTCATCTTTTAATATTACAGGCTTGCAAATTTCAAGCTATATCCATAAACATGAGCTGGAACAGAATGCTTCAGCAGGAGCTTCTTACATTTTTCCTAAAAGATCACATCTTACTGTCTGTCCTTAATATGGTTATACAACCATAACCAGCAGATAGCAAGTTGGATAACTGTAGTCATAGATCCTTGGATCTGAAGGGTGCCAATTTAAGCCAGTAATAAGTTAACTTGTTCTTTTAGATTTTCTGATGCTTACTGTTTAACCACTGATGCATTATTTAAAATAGAAGCAAAGAGTTGTTTCTGTCTTTTTAGTCTCTTGTCCTCAAGGCTAAGAGTACTCAATATTTCTTACAGGATCTTACAATGATTTATGCTTGTTGACCAGGGTCTTGCTGTGTATAGTAAGAGTAGAAGACAACTGATGATTTTTTTGACAAAATATATAGTAAAATAAAAAAATAAAATTAACTGAATACGAATAGGAGAAAGGGAAAACTACAAATATACCTCTTAGATAAGGTGCAATTTTATCATATTTTATAGTGTCACAAAAATGGTTTTAGTGAAGATGGATGAGTATTGAATAAAACTTTGTTGAGTAACAGTTCACTCTTAATTGATACAGCAGTTGAACAGACAGAAAATATTCAGTAGTAGATATACAAATTTGGGTTTCCTACAGTCACTTTTTGAGGTTGTTATTTATGAATGATTCTGGGAAACTTGACATAGAACTGAGAGTGTGAAGCAAAAGAAGTGGAAAGCCAACAAGCGTGAGTGGCAGAGTTGCTACACCCCATGGTTAATGGAGGCTAAGCCCCATTGAAACTGTAGTGAGAGTCCTGAGCAAAATGACTCTTAAATCTTGCCCATGTGGTAAGAAAATGCGGGTATGCATTTAACATTTCCATTTGGGGAGTTTACCTTCTAGAATACCTGTCAGCAAACTTTTCCTAGATTGTAAATACTTTAGAACTTGCCAGACATAAAATCTGTCATGACTGCAAAATCCTACCAGTGTCACAGAAAAGCAGATAAATGACATGTGACAGATGACAACAGCAGGGGACAGGGTTCTAGCTCAGTGGCATAAGTGCCTCCCTGGTAATTGTGAGGTCGTGAGTTTGATCCCCGGTACAAAAAAAAAAAAATGCCAACAACTATACCACACTAATAGCAGCTCAATTCATAATAGCTAAGTTGTGGAAATGGCATAGAAACCTGTAAAGCAAAGAATGGAAAAAAGAAAATGGCTACATATACACAATGGAATATTATTCTGCCATAAAGAAGAATAAAATAATGTCACTTTTAAGAAGTAAAGGAAATGGAGACCACTCTGTTCAGCAAAATAAGACAGACTTGAAAGTTAAATAGCACATAGTTTCTCTTATACAAGAAACCTTAGAAAGAGAAGAAAGAGAAAAAATAAAAATAAATTAATTAAAGGACACATGAATTGAAACTAGAAGGCAGACATTTGGAGAGAGAGAAGAAGGTTAAGGGTAGGGCAGGGAGAGGAGAAGGGCATAATGGGATTGAAAATGAACAAAATGTTAAAGATGTGCACCAATTTCTAAACTGAAACTCACCAACCTTTATTAATAACACACTGTAATGTAAAATAAAGCAAAAAATGCTTTAAAAGAGTCTGTAAGTCTTGTATTATAATTTCTAAAGCCAAAAAACTATTAATGATTTACCTGATTGGTCTACTGTCATGTTGTCTTTATTTTCTCATTAGTTGTGAATGTATATATTTCACTATGTCAAAAATAATTTCCATATCAAATTACTGGAGAAGCAAGGACTATTACATGTCCCATAACACCTTAAGCTTAAAAATGAAACTGCATTCCAAAACACATCCAGCTTTAGAATTTTCAAATAAATAATTGAGAACTTGAGAAAAAGGCAACTGCTGTATCCCAAAACTATTTTATTTGGAAAATATATGGAAAGCTGAATTCAGCTGGAGAATCCAGTTTACCATCATTTATTCTAGACCATCGATTTTGCCCAACAGAGTTGAAAAAATTCTTGGAGCCAGAGAAAATCCTTAGCAATAAGTCACAGGAAGCCATAGTCTTGTCCAAAATGTTTTAAAATGGCAAATGGATAAGAAAATGATAAAAGTGAATATCAGTAAAGGTGGTTATTTGAAAGACAGCCAGCTAAAAAACTGTTACATTAAAAACAATCACAAGAAAAAGGGCATACAAAATACGCTACAAGGCAACCCACTTGAGACCCCTCCTGTCTCTCAGGAGCTATTCCTAGTAACCATTCCTATTCCCCATTCTTATTCCCCAATAAATTTTCCTACTCTTAAAAAATAAGATACAAATATTTCAAATTTTTAAAAAAATAATAAATGTGATGAACTAGAAGGAAAAAAGGTACTCTTTAGATCTTCTTATCCTTAATGATACCAAGTTGAGCGGGTTATGCTTGATATTTGGTATGTATCACTATACGAATGCTGCATAGGAAAGATTTTTCCAAAGACAAAATAAAGCAAATGACATGAGCTATTACCTGCTTATCTGTTCTGCATGTTTACTACATGTAATTGAAATGGCACAAGCTATATTTACTTTCTTTTCATGTGTGCAGTGCCAATACATTTTTTCCTTGAAATGAAACAAAATCTTCAAGTTCCTGCAAGTGTTTTGATTATTTATTTATTTATTTTGGTTTATACACTTGTCGGATCAAATAGAAATTCATAACAGATAGAGGAAAAAAGCTATCAATTTATCTAACCTAGAATTTAAACACCTACGACTATATACGAAGTTGAAAGTACAAAGCAATGGTTCAAAAAATAACCCCAACACCTTAAAATATTGGCTAAATAAATTATGAGCCATGAGTAATTTGAAAACTTGTTACTCATATTACAGAGTTTTCGCAACATATTGCTCAAAAACCAGGAGGCCTATACATATTCTAGGTCAATTAAATAAAGAAAAGTTCAAGAGAAGTAATTTGGGTGAATTTCAAGACACATAGATCAGCAAATATTTTCATTTTGTGACTTTTAAATTTGATTTTCAGTTAGACTGCTCCTGAAGAACTTTGACTTCTAACTATACCTCTGCTGGACATAATTTAAAAATAAATGAAAGATCAACCAAAAACGTTTGTAAGGTAATAACATTTCCACTGTAGTTTTGTAAGACTGTAATCGAGTTCACTTATAGGCAATAAGATTATTGCCTCATAAAATAGCCCAGTAGAGCTACAGAATTACCACAATTGTAGTGGTACAAGACCTTCTAAAAAATGTGTGCAATAACTACAAACATAAACATATTAAAGTGTTGGATTTCTTTTTTCTGCCACATCCAGGTAACGGGGTCATAACACTGGTAAAATAATAAATAAGTAAAAGAATCAAATTGGTCATAAAATACAGCCTAGTAACATAAATTATAACATTTTGAAAGTAGATAAATTGATACAGAAACACGTCTACAGTCATAGTTCGCTTACAAATCAATAATTCAAAAAGATTAGTTATGAGTTTGTTACAGGACAGAGATGTTAGTGTAATCAGTATTGTACAAGTCTGATAGGAAACTAAGATAATTACACTGGAGTTTGAAGGCCTTTACTGTATACATCCATATCTTTAATTTGTCCTTGAGTGGAGACATAAAAAAGATGATAAAAGAGGTGATACTTGTGTGATAGCCCTTTTGAAATGAATTCAAGTTGAGGATTGAAGTTAGAAGCTTATATTTTTATGTGGAATGCTTTTGTCGTGCCTGGTATTGGAAGTACCACAAGACATTATTTGGTTTGTTTAATTATTGCATACTGTTTTTTGTCTATTTGCTCAGAGAAAAAACATGCCATATTAAATAAAAATAGATCATTACATCCATAATTCACTATGTCATCTGAAAACAATGATGCAGATAAAAGAAGTGATAACTTAGAAAGCAAAGACAATCACCTGTGAATTTATTCCTTTTGAAGATGCTTAGGTGTTGTAGGTACAGTTCTAAGATTACACCCAGTAAGCCCTTCTCTTGAATGTGACTACGACTATTGAATATGATGTGATAACTCTGGCACAGTTGGTTTTGATCAGTTTACTTTGAGTTAGTTAAATAAATGTTGCCTTGGGAAATTCTGATATATATAGGCAAGCCATTAAAGAGAGAAAAAATATCAGAGAAGTTATCCACCTCACCTAAAATAGAAGCAGTCATAGAATGAGGCTGTTGAGCCCAAGTCTTTTGAGAGCTGAGATTGACTTTCACCTGAAAACCAGCTAGTAAAACAAAAAACTCTGTAACTACAACCTTATAGATTCTGCCTAGTAAAATATAATTTGGGAGAGAATTTCAAACTCCAGATGACAGTGCACCATGGCCAACACTTTGATTCCAGCCATGTGCAACCTCAGCTCACCTTTCACAATCTCCTGACCCAAGAGAATACCAGACCATGAATCTATGTAGTTTGTAGTCACCAAGTGTCTTAGTTCATTTTTGCTACTACTAAGAAGAAAATCTCATAGGCTGGATGAGTTATGAATAGCAGGAATTTGTTTCTCAGATTTGAGTCTTGCCAGCACCATCACTGTTTGGTGAGGAGCTGTTTCTAAGGAGGTGGTCACCTTCTCACTATAACCTCAGATGGCAGGTGGGGACACTGTCTAGGGCAGCATCTCTCACAGTCTAGCCCCATGATCAAATCGTTTCTAAAGTTCTTCCTACCGTCATGACTTTATCATTAAGATTTCAAAATATGAAATTTGGAGGGATATGAACATCCAGATTACACTAGTAGGCACAATTTTTATGCAAGAAGAAAGGAAATTATTAACAAAGAGCAGGAACTACTAGAAACTCTTCAGGAAATAAAAAGGAAACTACTCAGGAATATTTTGCTTTGGGTAAGTTTCAAAAATAATTATATATTTGAATACACATGGATGCATATACATTTTATATCCACATGTATTTCTTATTACTACAGTGACATACGCTCACTGAAAACAAACATTCAAATGATATAGAGAATAAATAATTAAAAGGCAAGTGTACTTTAAAAATATATTTAGAACATTCATTCCACTGCATTATTTTCCAATTATTAGACATGGTTTGTTGTTTATATTAGCCTAACATTCATTTTTAAATGCATAAATGACATTGGTATGCATATATTTAACTCATTTTCATTTATTCCAAGACTATGATACATGATGATTCGCATATGTCCCAGCGGAGTATGTAATACTTTTAATAGATGAGTCTATTAATGCTCATGAATGGTACAACACATATAAGATCTCAAATATCCACCCTTGTCTTGGTTACTTTTCTCTCATCGCAGTGACAAAATACCCAACACCCAAAATGAAGGAAGGAATTAGCTTACAGTTTTTGGAGGTTTCAGTCCACATAATCAGCTGGCTCCCAGGCAGGTGGCATGGTATTGGGGTTATACTTCAAGAGAGCAGCAAGCAAAAGCAGCCAGAGCAAAAAGGATGGTGGTGGGGAAGCATCTTCTCCTCCCTTATATTGTAATCAGGACACCACCACCCCTCCAGGGTGGGTGTAGCACTCACACAATCTCTGTGACCTCCTGTTGCACAGGTTGAGGATATTTGCAAAGTAAGGATCCTGGCTCCCTGCTGAGTCTCTCAGTATAACTTCTAAACTTCTAAAATTAATACAATGTATCAATCATTATAACCCTTAAAAATAAGCTTTTCATAATTTTTAGCATTCATGTTTTTAAAAAGTAAAATTCCCTGCATTGGTTATAGATATTTTCATATTCAGTAGTTATGATACAGTTATTTCATTAATACATACTCTAAACTTCTGTAAAGACATAGTGATTTTCAATTAGACCTCAGACAATGCAATAATTCCTTAAGAGATGTGGAAAAAAAGCATTGTTTCACAGTTACAAACTGGAATTCTACAAATGCTTAGTTGTCTATAAGATTTTCATAAGTTACAGAGGAAAATCATATACAATGAATTGATCTGCTATAGCAGGCAGGGGGTGCGTGTGTGTGTGTGTGTGTGTGTGTGTGTGTGTGTGTTGAGATTAAATTATGAAGGACTCAGGAGAAAAGACTAAATAAATAAAAAGAAGTTGATATGCACCGTGACTCATGTTTGTATGTGGCATGCTGTGTTTTTCACAGTATTTATTTCAAAGCTCCTAATCTTGCATTATCTAGACAGTTTGGGCCAAATAAACATAATGAGATATCTGTGTGTGGAGGCAAATAAAGCACGGCCTTTGAAAATACCCTCTTGGACTGAAACAAGACAGAGTCTGGTTACCTTGGTTCAAATTCCAGCCCAGACAAATAGCAATGGTGTGATATCAGCAAAATTACTTAACCCTCCTCTCAGTCCCAATCTATTATGTGTTTCTTTGGGAAAGATTATATTAACTCTAGCTAAGTTTATGTGCATGTGAGAATTAAATTAGATATTACAGATTAATCACTCAGTGGCAAGTACTAATCACTATTGTCTTTCTAGGAAGCAGATGGATTTGGGTGTAGGGTGGAAACATGCCTCACTGTATGCCTTATATATAGAAAAGACTTCCCTGAACAATGGCAATTATCTCTTAGTTTTTCAAAACACCCCCATTTTCTGCTGCTGGTGTCAAGACTTTGCAGGTCTATGAAAATGAATAAGAAACTTCACTACCCTAATTAATTTCTCAGAATATTCTTTTTTTCTGCTTTCAATAGATCTTCCAAAAGTTTTATTTGTTCTTTCTGGTTAATATTTAAAATAAATTTCACTGTTTCTTTGGAGACACTTCATTATGTTCAGTGTTAGATATGAAAATAAAAACAACTAAGATAAGTAAATAATGTTGGCAATGTCTTCACAGTTATATAGTGAGTAGTCTTTCTATTATAATTATCATACAAATAAGGTAGTGGTTTGGGGTTATATTGGTGTAACACATAATCCAAAGATAAAATATAACTGAATCTGTATATTCTGGATCTATACTTAAATTTTTAACCCAGTAATTTACTTTTGCAGATACTTGCAAATCTGAAATGTCTGAAAGTCAGCTCCTATATCAGATTTTCAAAATAAAAATAATGTAAAATAAATAACATCAATGATGTAATTGGCTTTTCTCTGAGGATGAGATAGCCTGTGTTCTGTGCTTGCAAACAGGAATGGTAATCACGTTTACTCTTGCTAATAAAGAGGAGGCTGTTAGTAACTGGGAAGCACCGTGGAGAGCTGCTCTCCACCAGGAGGCACATCACAAAAATGAGACACAATAGGGCAAGCACTTAGTGACCTTTTTGAGAAATGTACTTTGAAAAGTGACAATTGTCTATATAGGACATAGCCTACAATCAACTGTCTAATAGCCACAAATTAAAATAAAGGCATTCAATTCTAAGGGGAAGAATATATATATATATATATATGTGTGTGTGTGTGTGTGTGTGTGTGTGTATATATATATATATATATATATATATATATATATATTTCTGAGAAATTGAACCTTGTTAGAAGCTAACAAGGCATTCCTCACCTTGGGTAGTTCTAATAAGGGCAAATTTTGTTCACAACAGTTTAGTTGAATAATGCCAACCCCTCAAAGACGTGGTTCAAATTTTAGATGTGAAGGTAAAAAATAACCTCATTCTTCCAGACACAAATCACTACATAAAAATGCGCATCAAGACCAGTGAACAAAATCAATTCTTTCAAAGTCTAGTAGTGCCTGAATAGCATCCGTTATTCAGCTTATATGCAGACAGCAAGGCAAGGCATGCTGCCTCTTGTCTCCGACAACAAACTGACATTTTCCAGAAGAGGAAAAACAGTACATGGAATTGATTTGGAAAGACAAAAGTGCAGCAGAGAGATAAAAAAGAGATAATATTGAAAGTGAAATTTTAAAAGATATAAATGAAGTTATATACAGAACCGATGGCAGGAGTAACTTTGGACTACTGTTATCCAACAGCCTCTAGATTTGCACACAGAGGAATTTAATAGTGACAAACTCACTGAAATAGTGAGAAAAGTAGATTGACATATGAAAACCTTCTGGAAGAAGTGCCAGTCAAAGAAATAACTTCATACTACAGAATATTTCACAATATTGGACCCACACAGGATGAAATGTTGAAAGCTGATCCAAATGTAGATAGAATTTTGACAATTTGCCGGGAGGTAGACATGACACATGTTTCATATCATAATCTACACAAAGAAAAAGCTACTATTGTTAAACTATCCTTGATAAATGCTTTACAAGCAATAAAACATTTTAATTCTCATCAAACTAGTGTTTTAAAATACAATGGGATATATTAGTGTTATGCTTTTTTCTGTTTATTGTAATTATACAATTACATTTTAATGTATTAAAATTTTAAGTAAAAAACAATAATTTTCAACAACTTGAAATCAATTCACACAATTTCATTAATTTTCAACAATTAATTTCTTCAAATAATTTGCCTTTATGAAATTTTTTCTATCACATTGTTTGTTCCTTTCCACAAGTCAGTGAGTCTCTTCCCATGTTCTCGAGATTTTTTTATTATATGATTTTTAAAAGATCACTGAGATAGTAGAAATTCTGGGCTGCATAATATGATATTGCATTTTTTAGGTTTTTTTTTACATTTCTAGGAATTTCATTTGTTCTATCTTATTTTTGGTTACAATAACAATTCAAAGATTTCCTGTTTGCTCCACATTACACTGAGGTTTTCTTTCAAATCCCTGAAGTTTTGTCTAATTTGTGCTTTAGGATATGTATAGGCAATTGTGATCAATCCCAGGGCTTCACACATACTAGGCAAGTACTAACCTACTGAGTAATATGTCTAGCTCTAATAATCTTTTAAAACTGTTTTTCTTTCTTTGAGGGGAAAGCTAAGTTTAAGATAATTATTGCAATATTTAATCGACTCATTTTTACTACAATAACAGGTCACATTTTTGTGCTTCTGTGTACACTTAGTACATTTTCTTATTTATTGTATGATAGACATCATTGATTGACATTGAGATTCTGAATTTTGCTTTCATTATTTAGTATACATTGTCTACATTTAGTGGACATGCTATCCTGTAAACCAAATTTATCTGTTGTGTCTTTTTATGTTAGCCTTGTTAGGGTTCATGAAGAGTAGCTTCCAGTTTAATGCTGGATTACATTTACCAGATGCACAGTCTTTCTAGATTCTCTTCTAATGCCTAGTATTTGCCATAAGATTTCTTTGGTCTTTCACAGGTCCAAAACCACCCTTTCCTTTTGTGTTTTATATCAGTGCAGTATCTGTTAAATTCACAGGAATCAACTGGCTATTTTTTCTCTAAAGTTGTACTTTACTTATGGTATATCTGAATTTTTTAGCATGCATCATATTTTGAAAAGAAAAGAAAAGCAAAGCTCAAGAATATCACCAGAATGATTTCTGAAGCTTTCCTCTGCATAGTTTCCACTTCTTACCATGCCCACACTCTCCAACCACCTTAGTGATCCTGAACTATCTGATCAACACACTGAGACCTCTGTGTACTCTTTTATTTATCCTTTTCTTGTTGAAGAAATAAAATGCACAACAATATAATTTTAGAACTTAATTTTATTTATTTATGTCTTTTATAGGTCACAGCTTGATGTATATGGTATAAAAATTTATTTGATGTGTCTTGTTCAGATTGAAAGTTTTCAATAGCACAGCTAATCTATTACTAATCTCTGTTCCTTGATGAACAGAGGTAAAAGTACCTATTTAAAATTTATACTATGTTAATATCAATTTGAAATATTTCATCATATTCCACCCGCCTCCTCTGAAAAAAATTAATCAGCTCTGAAATCATCCTCTTTATCCATGGATTAGTAAATAGCTCAACATCTGCTTAGCCCAACACTCATTGATGAAAGCAAAATTGTGTTGCTTTTACTTGCGTGTTTTTATAGTTATTTGCCTGCAATTGAATGCTATGTTTACTTTGTTCAAATATTTATCTACTACTATACATCTCTTATGTATCACTCTGATCTTAATTTTTAGTGAAAATACTGACTTTAAAATATTTAGCAATTCCATTTAGAAACACACTAATTGCTTGAAAATATTGATGAATATTGGTTAATACACTTATTGAACTTCTCTTAAAACAAGAGAAAATTGAATAATAGAAATGCACTTTCCTTTTGTTCAAGCTAGATGAAAATAACCATATTGCTATTTCAGCTAAATACTTTAAGCCTCATACAGCATAGGAAAGTAAATGGTACATATAGAAATAGGATAATAGTGGGAAATAAATTAGATAATCATAAAATTTAAAAAAACAGATGCATCAATATCTGTCTTATTTTACTGAAAATTAGGCCACTATCAAAAATTCTAATATAATTTAGGGTCTGATTTGCAAAGTGTTAGAACACTTTGAAATGACGTATTTATTGGACATTCTAATATGTTGGTACCTTTTTTGAAAGAAAGTAGAAATTTTAAAAGCTAGTGTTAAAAATTCCTTTATGCATATTATGTAAGTTGACTATCAGCCCCTTTAGAAGAGACAATTAGAAAGAAACATTTCATTAGTGGAAACCTATAGTAGAGTAGAGAAATACATATAACACAGTGGCTATGGTAATACTGACAGTATTCACATCTACCTCAAGAGAATAACCTAATCATTAAAAATCAAAAGTAAGCATTATAATTATTTAAAATCTTTACATTTACCAAAACTTATCAAAATGAGTGTCACAGCATAATGTTAAAATATACATTGCCTTTTTTTTTTTTTTGTAGTACTCTGGTCAGTTTTCTAAAGTGAGTTGAGGTCCAATGTGTGATTATTTTAAAACTGTTATTTTTAAAGTCATATTATTATTTATTATTACTATTTGTGATACTGGGGAGAGCATCTTGTATTCTAGTAAGTGTTCTACCACTCAGCTACATCTCTAGTCCAAAAATTTGCTTCAAAGAAACATTTTTTTTTTGAAAAATTGTTGCAGAGTGGTTCAGGTGGAATTTCAATTGGTTGCATTCAAACAGCAGATATTTGAACTAAAATAAAATTAATGTATGCTGATTTTTGTCTATTTGTTTTATTTGATACTTGGATCTTTAGTTCTGACTTTTCCTTTCCAAATACCCACCACAATAAAGTATCAAAGTATAATTTCTAGAAATAGCTATAGCAAACTCATTATACAGGCACATTCTAGAAGTTTATAGAAAACAAGCCATGCTTTAAGTTATTAAAAGATATTTTACAATAACATTCAGAATTATCTATAAAGTAAGATTTGTGAATAAAGCTATCAGATATTTATCATACATTTATGTAGAAAAGAAGGCAGTTATTTTACAAAATTTAGCATTATTTCCTAATTTTTCAACTTTAAAAATTTCGACCATAGTAGAAAAAGTGTTAAAAAGTGTGTACTTCAATACATGCATGCATATATGCATACATAAACACACATATGCACATTCTTATAAAACCAGAATTTTTGCAATAGTTAGCATTCCTAGCTATAATGGCCGTGTTGGCACAGTATTACTGCAGAAGCTGAGTAGTTCATGCTTATGAGAATGCCTGCACATGTTCTGTGTTATTAATGAATATGTGAAATAAAGAATTGGAGAATGTAAGACATTCCCATAAAGTATTCAGGGGCAGGTGGCTTATTCATCCATGAAATAAATCTTTAATTAGTGAACCAAAATATGACTTTGCAAAACAATATTTGTGCCTTCTTTTCTACCAGAGAAAGAAAGTATAGTTAAGGCTTCTGTTCTTTTTTCTAAAAACTCATAACCTTATATACTGTGAAAACTATACATTTAGAAAATATCATTATATCTTAGCCAAACCCCAAACCTGATATTCATATAATTTTTATAACACTCCTCTTCTTATTGAATGGCTACTTAGAATTGTTTTTCTCCTAAAGATTGATTAAGAAGAGATCAAGATAAAGGTAGTAGAGAATAACAGATCTCACATAGTACCTCACCACAATTGAAAAGTGGACATAGAAAGAGGAAGGGGGAGGGAGAAACAGAGAAGGAGGGGAAGAAAGTGGGGGAGAGATTGGGTGAGAAAACTGAGAGTTAGATGTGAAAGACATGCAAAGATACGCTAAAAGTATCAAAGTAGTTACAGCTTCTAGAGAATGAAGTGATTTTGCAGTTTTGAAATGTGACAAAATCAGTCAAATCTAACAAAAAGGGGTATCTTAGAGGATTAAAAGACACAGCTATGTGTAACATAGCATCAGAGTGAGCAAAAGACTGGTGTAGAAACAGTTATATAGTCGTTGTTGAAATAACCAAAAAAGAGTCATTCATGATTTACTTGTACATGTAGAAACAAGATTTTTTTTTGGTACGGGATTCTTACTAAGGACCTTGAGCTTGCTAGGAAGGTGCTTATGCCATTGAGCTATATTCTCGGCCCTAAAAACAAGGTTTTTAAGGTTAAATCTCCAGTTTTGAATTGGACTTGCAAATAAATTGTCAATTATCCTCAAATGTTGAAGTTTCTTCCTAAGGAGACTGAATTCCGACTCTCAGGTTCACGGTGCTCAGCAGTTGGCCTTGACTGTAGGAACTCCTACAACTCTGAGATGACTTGCAAGTAGTCTATCACCAGATGGAGAGTAAACTACAATAACTACCAATAATAGAGTTTTGGAATTAATGATGTAAAATGTTAATCTGTCTTAATCTTCGTCAAATATCAAGAATAGGAAAAATAGGACTGAAGATGGATAAAGCTCCTCAAAATGCCCACAGTATGTGACACACAAATTAATTTGTTAAGAGATGTCATAGGAAGCAGATAATAGGCCACATTGTTCTGCCTTACTGAACAGAAGTAAGAACCTAAAAATATTATGTTCACCTCTGGTAACAAACACACCAACACTATCAAACAACAACAATGGAGAACATGGTTGCAAGCACTCAACTTTCAACAAATTTCTTTGTTTTAAAGGTTTACTATAATGTTGTACTATATTTCTGTAACAAAATGAAAAACATATTGTCTACTCTCAAGAATTTTAAAAACTATTAGAAAGTTAAAATTCCAGGAGTTTTTGCCAAATTTACTATGTTTACATTCTCTATGTCAACAGCATCCTAAGAATATTGCACAA
Organism: Dasyprocta punctata; assembly: GCA_004363535.1. NCBI lineage: Eukaryota > Metazoa > Chordata > Mammalia > Rodentia > Dasyproctidae > Dasyprocta > Dasyprocta punctata. The sequence continues at coordinate 15,084 of RJWM01023032.1, read as the reverse complement.
ATGAAATCCTTGCTGTTTATCAGTGATGTGACTAGGATGGAAAGCAAGTGGCTTAAATTCAAAGGTAAAAAGACAGAAAATACAGTCTCCAGCCAATTCACTCTCCTAAAGATGAAAATACCATAGAAAAGTAGGCAGAAACATGGTTGAATATCCCTTGCTTTGTGGCTTCTAAAGCTGGATTTTCTAAATTATTGAATGAGAGTAAAAATTTTACCTTGTTGTATTAACCTGAAGACAAATGACATATTGGCAAAACACTTCATTTTACCTGGAATCAAGTCTTTAACAACGTAAATACATACTTTTATATAAATATATACAAGGAAAGATCTTTCTGTTCAGAATGAGACATCTATGTCCATCTTTATGAATGCTTGATGTCATCTTGGAGAAAAGACCACTGTCAAAATTTGTAAGCCAGAACTGATCCACCTTCTGGGGGATTGGGTCCCAGACCCCCGGAGGAGAACCAGAATGGGCCCGTCCGGGCCCCAATCCACTGCGCCCGCGCGGCACCAGCGCGAGGGCTTGGAATCAAGAACATCATTCATTCCCCCCCAACCCACCATAAGCAACCTGCTGGTCTGAGGTCTGGCTAAATTGATAGCAACTAAGGAACACTGAGCAACTAAATGCTAGTATTGTTTCATAGATTTTGCAGGCCTCTGATACGCCGCCTGAGCATTTCTTTGGAAGATGACAGTAGGCAATGTAGCAAATATGAAGGATTCTCTTCTGTGTTGTCTTCAAGGCCCAATATGGTTCTCGTTGTTTTGCTTTATTCTGATCATTATTATTTTTTTTTGCTTTATTTTATATTCTGTTTTATTGGTTTTATTCTGTTCTGTTTTTGGTTCAATTCTACTACACCTGTTGGAATGGTCAGCTATTCTGAGGATAACAAGACATACTGTAGTAGCTATTGTACTCACATTATAGTTCTTCAAAGTTCTGTACCAGTTCTACTGCTTCGTTTTGATTGACTTTGTTCTGCTGTGTTCTGTTCTATTTTACTATCTTTAAAATTTAAAAAAAAAATTTCTAAGCCAGTGCAATTATTTGGGTATCTCCTTAATTAACTAGAAATTGTTCCACTTGTCTTATTGACCAATGTTGTTCTCTCTTTTTTTTCTTCTATTTCTTTGTTATCTTTTTTTTCTTCACAGCTGACTGTTCATCATAAATGGCATTTGGATATGCAGACAATAAAATTACATTCCATTGAGGTGTCTGTTAATTCTGTTTAAACTATAGATTACTTTGAGAGTAATCTCTCTGTGTGTTGTCTGAAAATAAGCAACTAGATGTATAAGCACCATGAAACTTTCCTTTCATTAAAACATGCAATAAAGAGATTAAGTGACAAATAGCAGAAATTTCAAAAATAGAAGAGCAAACTATATAAATAAGGTGATGATTTATTTAAAATAGTATTTGGAAAATTACATGCTAGACATTCATTGCTAAGTTTATGGTTTTATTTGTTTGTACTTCTATTTGGTTCTAGCAAGGAAGCCAAGTTTTATAGAATTCAAAATCAAGTCGTTTGCTGTGTTTTGATAGTTAATTTCAAATAGCATGCCTCTTGCCAGTTTATTTACTAGTAAAGTTTATGAAATAAGGGTATATTAATCAGGTGAGTTCTCTAAGACTATAATTTTATAAATTACTACATGATTCAGACCTCAACAGCAGAAGATAACTATAGTGGAAAAAGAGAGATTTTGAATTTAAATTGCTCTGCTCATTTCTCATTATTTTGAAGCTTCAGTTTTAGTCTAAAAGAAATGCAATGGCAGATAAAAATAGAATACATTATTTATTTTATTGGACAGGTTTACCCTAATTCATAGAATAGCAGTACAGATGAACATCTGCCTTATTGTACCAGAGCATGAATTGTAGCTCAGAGGAATAGAGGCATCTTCCGGATTGCAAGGGTATTGATTATTTTAGAATGATGAAGACTACAGTTTTCTTATTTTCAGTCCGAAAACCTTTCCAGTATTTACCAAGGTGACTCATCTCACAAAAATGACCGACATAGGGTGACAGCACAAAGACCTGTTAGTTTATAAAATTTTAAAAATCAGTGATTCTATGCAAATTGTTAATACCATTTTGAATTGTTTGCAATAAGATTATATAAACAAGCTTCAGTTCTTTTGGGATTTGATAAAATTGAGGCTTAATTTTTATTATTCATTTTGAAGATTACATCAGATTTACAAACTTTTATGTCTGTTTGAAGGAAAGACATATAAACTCTCATTATTACCACATAGACAAATAGTAAAATCTATATATGCTATTGTGGTTATATTGCCAATATATAAAATATTATGTGCATGTCCTTGTAATTTATAGTTGTTTATTTGGAGAGAAACTGATTTGTACTTATCATTAATTCATCACTATCACACAATTCACATAAGACAGAGTGTGCATGCAGAGATGAGTGATCAGTTTCCTAGGGAAGAGTATTATAAAGGCTGTGAGGTTCTTACAAGCTTTTCAAAGCAGCCTTTCTTCTCACAAGTTCAGAGTGCTTTATCGATATTAGCTCATTAATCTTCACAGCATCCTTGTGAAGAAGACAACAGGTATTTTCACTGCTTTGCACACGGAGCAACAAATAATAGAAAGGTCAACTGGCTTGCCTGAGTTTATGTCGAGGTAACCATGGAGCTGTGAAGCAGACCCAGCACATTTGGGAATGTGAGGAGAGAATGTGCCCATGTGCTCCGAGTGACCGAGGTCTCCCTCAGCATCCTGACTGCTGAGATGAAAATCTGGAAGGCTCTTTTCAAGGTGCATATTCATCTTTAATGACTATACTAAAAAGATATACAGATAAAGTATACAATGTAGTCTTTTAGTTGTAAGAATAGTGCATTTTTCTCAAAATTGAAAATGTGAACAGTTATTAAGTACTTAAAGATATCTAGTAAGCCCAGGGACTTGCTTAGGTACTTAAGTACAATACTATTTTTGTGGTCATGTTAAAAGAAGAATCTTAGTTATGGGATACATTCTCTCATTTATAAGCATAGAGAATAATGATGGCTGAGATTTGTTTTTTTGGTTTGTTTCTTTTAAAGAGAATAAAACAAAACAGAACAGAACAAAGCAGATCAGAACAAAACAATGCAAGCAACAGATGAATTCAAAACAAGACAACAGGAAATCAACAGTGGTGACCATAATGTCTCTGTTTTCTTCAAAATAGTTGTCCATATCTTAACAAATAATGAATTCAGATAAAATAAAATAGTATAAAACCCATAAAAACAAAATAATGAAAGCATTACAGGCCGTCAAGGACAGACAATAGGAAAATCAACAATGGCTACAATAATGCCTCTTGTTCTCTTCAAAATAACTGTCTACATTTTCACACATACTGAAATCAAATAATTCAAGACAGACTAAAACCAATCAAAAGAAAGAATAAAAGCACTATTGGACTTCACAACAAGATGATAGGAAATCAGCAATGGCTACCATAATGTCTTGCTTTGTTCAAAGTAGCTGTTCATACCACCACACTTAATAAAATCAATTCTTGTAAACTCTTTAGGAGAAGTTGTAAGCCTGGATAAGCCTTTATGTGTACATCTATCCTTTCTATTTTAGAGGGAAAACAAAGCAAAACATAACAAATTACAAGAAAAATAAGAAACAAAAGAGACTAATAAATAACAATAACAAAGAGCCCAAAGCAATAACAATACAGGTTTGCAAAACTAAGTGGTAGGAATATAACTAAGGTTGTTATTTTGCATAGTTATCTTCAAAAGAGTTACTGAGATTGCCATATATAAACATGTAAATTTGATCCAATCCTATGAATGTTAACTGTTTTGTTCCAAGAACCAATAGAATTAGTAATACAATCACTTAACTATCTTAAATGTATATGAACAAATTTATATCTTTTTTCTTTTTTCTTCCTGCTTTCTTCCTTTTCCCTTATTTGAGTTGTTTTTTTCCCCTTTGGGCAGTTTGTTACCCTTTAACAATATTTACTGAAGATTTTGTATCTTATTTACTCTTTCAGTTTCTTACACTAGGTAGACAATATGGTACTTACACATGCGAGTTTGATTTATTTCACTTATGAGTATGGTCTCAAGTCACATTCATTTACCTATAAAAGCCTCAATATGATCCTTCTTTATAGCTGAATAGTACTCCATTATATAAAAATACCACATCTTTTTTACCCATTCCTCAGCTGATGGCCATTTAGTTTGTTTCTAAGGTTTGGCTATTACAAATTGTGCTACTATAAACCTGAGTATACTTATATCACTGTTAAATGATGATTTCAAGTCTTCTGGGAATATGCCCGGAAGTGGAATAGCTGGGTCAAATGGGACTTCCAATCTCAGTTTTTTGAGGAACCTCCAGACTGATTTCCACAGTAGCTGGACGAGTCTACAATCCCACCAACAGTGCAGGAGAGTTTCTTTTTCCCCACAGCCTCTCCAGCATTTGTTATTGGTGGTTTTCTTGATCCAGGCCATTCTTTCTGGAGTGAGATGGAATTTCAGTGTTGTTTTAGCTTGCATTTCTCTAATGACCATTGATACTGAACATTTTTCCATGTATTTATTTGCCATTTGTATTTCTTCAGCTTACAAGCGTGTATTCATCTCAGATGACCATTTTTGGATTGGGTCTTTGAATTTTGGGGGTATGATCTATTTTTAACTCTTTATATGTTCTAGGTAGAAGTTTTTCGTCTGAGGGACTAAGATTTTTTCCCAATTTGTGGGTTTTCATTTCACTCTGTTGGAGATTTCCTGTGACATTGTCTGAGGGACAGTTAACTAAGATTTTTTCCCAATTTGTGGGTTTTCTTTTCACTCTGTTGGAGATTTCCTGTGACATACAAAAACATTTTAATAAGACGAGATTCCAGTTATTGATTCTAGGAAGTATTTCCCATGCAGTTTGATTTTTGTTCATGAATTCTCTGCCTAATCCTATGTCTTGAAGATTTCTACCTACAGTGTCCTCCAGCAGATTTAGTGTTTCTGTTTTAATATTTAGATCTTTGATCTATTTTGACTTTAGTTCATGGTGCTAAGCATGGGTCCAGTTTTAGTTTTTGGCATATGGAAAGCCAGTTTTTCCAGTACCACTTATTAGAGATGCTATCTTTCTTCCAATGTACATGTTTGGCCCCTTTCTCAAATATAAGTTGACTAAGTGTGTTTGTAGTTGTGGTTGTATCTTCTAATCTATTCCATTGATCTTAAGGTCTGTTTTTATTCCAGTACCATGCTGATTTTATAACAGTAGCTTTGTAATACAACTTTAAGTCAGGGATTGTGATGCCTCTTGCCTTATCTTTGTTGTCCAGAATTGCCTTTGCTATTCTAGGTATCTTCTGGTTCCAGATGAATTTTAGGACTGATTTCTCTAGATTTGTGAGATATGCTAATGGTATTTTGATTGAAATTGCATTAAATCTATATAACAATTTTGGGAGAATGGCCATTTTCACAATGTTTGTTCTTCCCATCCATAAACAAGGAATGTCTTTCCATTTTCTGAGGTCCTCTTCGATTTCTTTTTTCAGAGTATTGGAATTTTCACTAAATAGATCTTTTACTTCCTTTGTTAGATTGATTCTTAAGTATTTCATTTTTTTGGATGCTGTTGTGAAGGGTGTGGCTTCTCTTATTTCTCTCTCAGTGAGTTTGTTGTTTGTGTACAGGAATGCTATTGATTTTTGAGTATTGACTTTGTATTCAGCTACATTACTAAATTTGGTTATTACACCTAGAAATCTTTCAGTGGAGCTTTGGGGATCTTCTTTGTAAAGTATGATGTCATCTGCAAATAATGATAATTTAACTTCTTCTTTTCACATCATTATTCCTTTTATTTCTCTCTCTTGTGTGATTGCTTTCGCTATTATTTCCAGCACTATATTGAATAGGACTGGTGATAATGGACATCGTTGCCTTGTTCAGGATTTTAGAGTAAAAGCTTTCAGGTTTTGACAATTTAATATGATGCTGGCTCTTGGTTTGTCATAGATGACTTTTATCAGAATGAGGTAAAGACCATCTATTCTGATTTTCTGTAGGGTTCTTATACTGAATGAGTGTTGGACTTTATGAAAAGCTTTTTCTGCATTTATTGAAATGATCACGTGAATCTTATCTTTGGCTCTATGAATATCATGTATTACATTTATTGATTTGCATATGTTGAACCATCTGTGCATTCCTGGGGTGAATCTCACTTGGTCATGGTGCATAATCTTCTTGATGACTTGCTGCACTCTATTTGCCAGAATTTTATTGAGGATTTTTGCATCTATGTTCATTAGGGAGATTGGCCTGTATTCTCTTTTTTGGTTGGATCTATCTTTGGTTTTGGTATGAGGGTAATACTTGCTTCCAGGGATGAGTTAGGAAGAATTGTTTCCCTTTCGATTTCATTGAAGATTTTGAGGAGTGTTGGCATTAAATCTTCCTTGAATTTCTTGTAGAATTCAGCTGTGAATCCATCAGGACCTGGGCTTTTCTTTGTTCGTAAGGTTTTAATTACATTTTCAATTTCATTAACTGAAATTGGGTTATTCAGCAGTTTGACATCTTCTTGATCCAGTTTTAGTAATTCATAGGTTTCTAGGAATCTGTCCATTTCTTCAGTGTTATCAAACCTATGAGAGTAAAGGTTTTCAAAGTAGGTATTGATGATTTTCTGTATTTCCTCAGGGTTTGTAGTGATTTCACCCTTTTCTTTCCTTATTGCATGAATTTGAGTGTTTTCTTTCCTTTTTTTAGTTAGGTTGGTTAGGGGCTTATCAACTCTTTGATTTGTTAATTCTTCGTATTGTTTTCTTAGTCTCTATTGCATTAATTTGTGCTCTGATCTTTATAATTTGCTCCCTTCTTTGGGCTTGGGCTTCACCTGCTCTTTTTTTTTTTCTGGATGTTTGAGGTGTAGTATCAGGTTGTTTATTTGTGTTCATTATTTTCTCCTGATGTGGGAATCTACTACAATAAATTTCCCTCTGATAACTGCTTTCATTGCTTCCCACAGGTTCTGGTAAGTTGTATTTGTATTTTCATTTGCTTGTAGATATTGTTCAATGTCTTCTTTAACTTCCTCTGTGACCCATTGATTGTTCAGGAGTGTATTACTTAATTTCTTTGTGTTTATGGAGTTTTTGCAGTTTCTTTTGTCATTAATTTCTAGTTTCGTGGCACTATGATCAGATAATATGCAGGAAATAGTTTCAATTCTTTTCCATTTATTTAAGCATGTTCTATGGGATAGCATATGGTCTATTTTAGAGAATGTATCATGTGCAGCTGAGAAGAATGTACATTCTGATGTTGTTGGGTGGAATACTGTACACATCTACTAAGTCAATTTGTTCAGAAGTTTGATTCAGTTCTGCCATTTCTTTGATGATTTTCTGTCTATTTGATCTGTCTCTTTGTGTTAATGGGGTGTTAAGGTTTCCCATTATAATTGTGTTATTGCTTATTTGATTTTTCATTTCCATTAATATTTGTTTTATATAGCTGATTGCCCCCATATTTGGTGCACATATATTTAGAATTGTTATCTCTTCCTCTTGAAGTTTTTCCTTACTAGTATGTAGCAACCTTCTTTATCTCTTTTGACCATTGTTGGTTCGAAGTGCACACTGTCTGCAAACAGAATAGTTACCCCTGCTTTTTTGGGGGGTTCCTGTTGCATGGAGTATTGTTTTCTATCCTTTGACTTTCAGTCCATGAATTTTCTTTTGCATTAGATGTGTTTCTTGTATACAACATATGGTTGGGTGCTGTTTCTTAATCCATTCAGCTAGTCTGTTTCTTTTAATTGGTGAATTGAGACCATTTACATTAATAGTTATAACTGATATATATTGGTTTATTTTTGTCATGTTTTCTTTCTGCTGTAGTTTCTTTACCTTTCCCCTCTTTTTAATTGTTTGCTTTGCCTAGTGGTTTTTTCTGTTGGTGTTCCTGAAGACATAGTTACTTTCATGCCTGTCTAGAATTATCTTTCAGTATTCTTTACAGGGTTGATCTGGTGGTCATGAAGTTCTTCAGGTGTTCTTTGTCATGGAAGTATCTTATTTCTCCATCAATTTTGAAGGATAGTTTTGCAGGGTACATCATTCTTGGTTGGAAGTCATTTTCCTTTAGGATTTGTAATACCTCACTCCATGCTCTTCTTGATTTCATTGCTTGTGTTGAGAAGTCTGCTGTGATTCTGATGGGCTTTCCTCTATAGGTGATCTGTCTCTTTTCTGTAACAGCTTTTAATATTCTGCTATTATGTTGAATTTCTGGGATGTTGATTATTATATGTCTGGGTGTAGATTCATTTTGGTTATAGCTAATTGGAGTGCTATATGCTTCACTTATCTGTATGTCAGTTTCCTTTCCCATGTTTGGGAAATTCTCAGATATTATTTCTACAAATAGTCTTGATATCATTTGTGTTGTCAACTTCTTTTTCATTTACACCTATCAATCTTATATTGTTTTTCTTTGTATCATCTTGCAACTGTTGAATTGTTATTTCCTGATTCCTTGTTAATTTTAAAAGATCTTTCCTTTCCCGTTCACTGGCTGCAGTCTTGTCTTCAAGGTCTGAAAGTCTATCTTCACATTCATTGAAGTGGTTTTGCAAGCTTCCAATGGAGTTTTTGATTTCCTGGATGTCTTTCTGAATCTTTTTAATGCATTCTGTTTCTTTCAAGGGTCATTAGTCAGGCCTTATCAGGTCCCTAGTGGCACTCAAAGGCTCCTCAAATGTGGGGGATACACTGGGTGGGCCTTCAGCACACCCATGTGGCCCTCCAAAGCTCCCTAGCTATTTGAGGTTGCTGAGCAGAATTCTACCAGGTTCTAAAGTGGGTTACCAAGGCTAAACAGTTAGATGGAGTATACAGTGCAGGCCTTCAGCTCATGCCACGTGGTGTACCAAAGTTCCTCAGCTGCTTGGGGTCACTGGGCATGGTACTACCAGGTGGCAAGCAAGGTGCTGAGCTTGCACTGCTGGATGTGGATCACTGTACAGGGCTTTGGCTTATTCCACTGAGCACAGGTGGTTCCCTAGACACTTGGGCTCACTGGGTGGAGTCCAACCAGGCTCCTAAGGACCTACCTGAAGGTCCCCAGCTGATTGGGCATGCTGGGCTGGGCTTTACCAGGTTCTGAGTGAGGTGCTGACCTTGCATGGCTGGATGTGGTTCGCTGTGCAGGGCTTTGGCTCACGCCACTCAATGTCTGAGATTTGTTCCAAAAATTATACAATAAGGAGAGAGTCTTTCATGAGTTGGTCATTAACTATTCAAGCTGAGTGATGTGTTCATTTGTGTTCATTGTATTAATCTTTACAATTTTTATATGTTTAAAATTTCTTTTCTTTTTTTTTCTTGTGGTACCGAGGCTCGAACTCGAAACCCTGCAGGCACTTAAGCCACTGAGCCAAACTCCTGGGCCTTATTTAACATTTCTAATCACAAAATTTTTTCATTCTTTTGTCCTCCTCATCCTTCTCCTTCCCTCCTTCTACCCATCCCTACTTCTTTCTCCTCCTTCTCCACATTCTTCTGCCCCTCCCTCTTCTCCCCATATTCCTCCCTGGACTTGAACTCTGGGTCTTGGAACTGAGGTACATGCCCAACATTTTTATTAATTTTTATTTAGAATTTTGCTAAATTGCTAGAACTGTTCTCAAACTTGCAATTCTGCTGCCTCAGTCTCTTAATTTTTAACCATACTTTTTAAGAAGATATTTGGATAGGTTTGCTATAGACCAAAGGATCTTTACTGCAAAAAAGCCCTTAAGTGATTTATAAGATAAGAGAGTCCTTGGTAATTCCACCAGTAGCAATCCATTCTTGAACTCTCAAAATATGATATAGAAAGGCAAATACTAGACGATTGTGGTGGTTTACACCTGCACACCTGTAAACCTAGCTACAACTTGAGAGGAAGAGGCAGGAAGATCGCTAGAAGTTTGAGGCCAGTGGGGTTGCTACATATTATCGTTCAAAGCAAGCATCAACTTCACAGCGAGACTCTGTCTCAACAAAAGGTTGAATAATAAACATCTGTAATTTATTCATGTGTAGTTTTTAATCTGTGGAAATGGAGGTGAATACATACTTATTGGCACAAAATATTTTAAATTCTTTTTCAAAGTAATAACATCACTTCCTTATTTTAAATGTAAAATAAAACAAAAGCTGGTTTCATAAAAACACTCTTGTCAGTACAGATTTTTCAGTAGATTTTTCTGAAATTTGAAGGTGTAAACTGATTTTCTGTAAAAAAGATTCTACATCAGAGTAAGATCCTTATGTTCAGACTCCTAAGGTTGTCAAAGATAGACTAGGATATAAAAATATAAAGCTGCTCAGGGTCTTGAGTAAAGGGCCAGTAATTAGTGAAATAAGGAAAAATAACTTAAAAGTAGTAGTCTATCTTTGCCTTTTCAAAGTATCACAAAGCTTTTTTTTGTGAGGATTTGACCAGTAGCACACAATAAAATGTTTTTGGAAAAGAATCAGTCACTTGTGTTTATAAAATAGTTTATAAAATAGTAGTACTGCCATGTTGCCAACTTCATGCAACTCTGCAGTTTTTCATGACCTCTCAGGCATTAAACTGACATTAGCAGAGCAAGTTTTAATTTAACTGATAGTTATTTATTGACAAAATTAGGACACCTTTCTAAAGATAACACATTTTTTTTTCCTTTCCTGAGACTATTAGAGAAGTTCTTTGAAGAAGCTTCATTGCCAACTTTCCTCAGAAAGTTTTTTGCAATGTATTGTTAAAGTCCGATATCAAGTCAGGCGTGGTGGTGCATGCCTTTAATCCCAGCACTCGGGAGGCTGAGGCAGGAGGATCATTGTGCGTTCAAGACCAGCCTGGGCTACAAAGTATGTTCAAGGTCAACCTAAACTGCATAGTGAGATCCTTTCTCAAAAAATTAGGCTGGGGATTTAGCTCAGTGGCTTAAGCACCTGCCTGGCAGGCGAGAGGTTGTGAGTTCAATCCCTGGCACCAAAATAAATAAATAAATAAAGTTGGACATCATTTCAAAATCTGTAGCAGTACTATATTTGAACAGCGAAGAGAATCATAGACATTTATTAAAATGAATTTATTGATAAAAAATTAGTATCTACTTTAAGTCAGATCACATAGGAGTAATTTTATTGTTTAAGCATATAATATATTGTACATGGTCTTCTTAGGCATAATATCTAAATATATTGTACTTAAATTGTCTTAATTCTAAATATCAGTGTAGATAGTTTGGTCTATACCTCCTTCCCTTAATAATGTACTTCTCTTTGCTAGTACATGTTAATCATTATTGCAATTAGGTAATTGTGTATTTACAGAGCAGACTGTTCCTCATTAGATTCAGGGATATTCATCTGCAACATTCTGTCCTTTCCCCAATTCTTGACACCAGCTTCATATTTTTGAATTAGTAAGAGGTCTAAGTAGTAGTTCAGGCACTAATCTGAGGGCTGGTGACTAAGTGCCTTCTCAATTTCTGTAGCCAAGTGTTTGAAAAACTGCTATAGCAGAAATAATTGTATTTTCAGAATTAAATGTGACATATTAACTAAACTTTAAAAACATACTTTTACCAGTTGATGATTGCTTAAAACTTAATAGTTTTACTACTTATATTCTCTGACAGCAAACGTTTCTGAGCATATTGCTTAAATTTGCAAAGCTACGTTTTAAACAAGGGAGCTGAGATGACTCAAAAGTGGGTAATTAAGAGAAGAGATCACAAAGCAGAAATATTTACAAATTGAGTGTGGAAATGCAAAGATTGATCAAAATGCATGATGAATGTCTACTTAAAAAATTATTACATTAAAAGATACATTTTCATTAATTCCCCTTTGCTTTAAACACCGTTATCCTGTCCTTATTGCTATTGTTTGAGGAAAACCTCTCTTTTTCCTGGAAGACCTCTTTTGTGAGTGTCTTTATGTGAACAAAAATATGGTAAGTACTGCTGTCCAGTGTCACCCAACAGAAAGACAGACTCCTAAAAACATTGCAGTGTGTCCTCATCTACCTTGTTGATGGTCTATAGCACCATGTGACTTCTGACTGTTCCATCAAATCAAAATGACCATCAACAGTAAACATTTTTAATCCACTCAGGACATTAAGACAGCCATGACGCTGCAACTAAGTACACACTCAAAGGAGAATTCCTTCAGAAAGTAGCAAGAATGGAATAAGTGTGTGCAAAGGGAGAGAAAATATCCTGAGGAGCATTAGTGGCAGTGAGTTTCTGACTGCGATTTTTTTATTTAAATGTTAATCATATATTTTAATCACATTTCATAGTGCAACATTGTATGGTAGGAGGTGTAAGATTTCCAAATGTAAAATCAGAAATATGAGGTCGTGCAGCCCAACTCAACCACTTACTAGTTGCAGGAATTTAAGCAATTTATATTCTCCAAGACTTAGTTTCCTCATTTCAAAATTAAGAATAATGCGTATAGGTGTATATTTCAATAGTTATTCCATGTAAGGCATTCCAAATAATGCTCTAGCATGTATTAATTTGCCACAGTGCCCTATTGTCTGTGAACAATTTATTCATCAACATTCATTCATTCCACCAGTCTTAATTGACCATTCCTCATTGTGTCATTTAGGAGTGAACAAGAAAGCCAATACTGTTATTGTTATGGAGTTTTCGGCATGAAAAGAAACACCCTAAATACAAAGACCATAACTCAATAGAGATAGATTGACAGAAAATTATAAAATTCTAGAGCCATATGACTACTTTACATTGCCATGTCAGATGATTTTTCTCTAAAACATGAGTATGAAGAATGAAATTATTTTGCAGATATTCATGTGTAACATTACAGTAGAATGTGAAAGAATTTAGTAATTTCAAGTAGTGAAAGGCAAAAGTCAGTGTGGTTTGAACAGGTTGGGAGGAGCCAAGTGGATAAGTCTGAGTATTCTTGAGGTGTAAGTGGACTTTATGACCTAAGGGAAAAATAGAGATGTATGTGCCTGTGTGTGTGTGTGTGTGTGTATGATGCTACGAATTGTAAAGATTTTAAGCAAAAGAATGCTGGTATGGGATGTTAGTTTTCAAAGAATAACACTGGTTTATGTGAGAAGGAAGGATTATAGGAAAGAATGAATGGAAAAGAGCTGCTAAGAGGTCACTGCCCTGTTCAAAGCCACCGATGCATATCACAGAGCAGACTCAACTCAACGTCTGCCAGATCTCTTCAGTGGTCGGTGAATTCTGAGAGACAATGTTTTCTGAATGTCATTGTGCTTTGTATTTTGAACAAAATTCATTATCTAAATCACTCCTGCTATTATGGTTTAAAATAGCTAAATCCTCCCACAGTGTATTCTGCAAGTAGGTTGTGCTCAAATATACTTATTGCCAGACTACATGACAAATTATTTCTTTTGACTAGAGTTGACAGTAGAAAATGCTATTTGTTTCTTTGTCTCACTTTCTTCTCCTCTTTTTTGTTCCTTCACAAGGTCATTAAAAAAGCATTTTCCTGGCATGCGTGAGGCCCTGAGTTTGTTCCTTGGTGTCAAATACACAATACATAAATAACAATATTTAATGATAAAATGACTAACAGATATATTTTCAAATCGGCACTTCAAAATTTCATTCTTATGGATCAGTGACATGAATCTACATAATAACAAGCTATGATTGAGCTGGGTAGAGCACAACCAAATGGGAGCATATATCTAAATGATTTAAAACTTCAAATACTGATTTTGAGATCAGAATATAGTATGTGCAGAAAAAAAATATAGTATATTTGGGCCTCTATAAGAAAATGCCATAGACATAGTATCTTAAAAGACAGAAATTTATTTTTTCACAGTTCTCCTGACCTCCTAAATTCATGTCTCTATTAGATATAAAATACATTTGTTCCATCTCCAATGCTAAACAAATCCGTATTTTGGAGCTAACCTCTCCAAACACTCAAGTGTGAAGCCCAAAGGTTTCTTCTAAATCTTCTAAACAGTCAGGATTCTCCAACCATGAGCTGATGACTAGGCAAGTCATGTGCTTCCAAAAGACAATAGTGGAACAGACATAGACAATTCTAAATGGAAGAAAGAAAAAAGTAAAATGGGGTTATGAGTCCTAAGAAAGTTCAACACTTATCCAGGTAAACTATTTTAAAGCTCAAGGTTAATCCACTTTGGTTTGGTTCTTTGCCCTCCAGGGCTACAGTAATAAAAATAGCATGATATTGATATAAAAGTACACATATTGACAAAAGAGTTTTCATTTTATGGGACCTCTCTTCCATATTTTATCCAGTGTTTACTTCATTTTTAAAAAATTCTTTTTAGTATCTTCAGTGAGCGTTCTTGAGTTCTGGGGACACAAGTTTCAGTTTTTCCTCATTGGCTTATTGTTGGGCTCCTTCTCCCTACCCTACCATCTTCTTGCTTGGGTATTGAACTTGTGCTCATTTGGTTTTATCTCCTACTCCCAGGTGACTTTTTTTTTTCATGGAGACTTAAATGCTGACATTTTCACCATCCTCATCTCTTGCACATTTGCAAACAAAACAATACAATATTTGTAGTAAATCAAATAAAATTTCACATAGTACTTTTAAATTTTCAAAGTACAGTACAGTAGAACCTCAATTCATGAACTTAATTTGTTTTATGATTTTGGGGAAGATGACCTCATTTGTGTTTGTGTGGGGAAGATGGCTATGGTTGAATAGTCACCCACTGTGGAGTTTGTAAAGCAAAGCAAAATTTTGCCAAATACTTTTGTTTGCAAACAGAAACATTCATGAACCAAGGTATTACTATATTCTTAAAATTTAATGTTGAAAAGGATTACTTCCATTAAGTATACAATCGTAATGTTCACTTTACTTTTGAAAAGGAAAGGTCATATGTTAAATTTATGTGCACATTACTTAATAGACAGCTAACATAAAGTAAGTGTGGTATCTAGTATTTTGATATAATATGGTAGAAAAATATTGTTTCATAAAATGTA
>RJWM01023031.1:0-32666 GCA_004363535.1 Dasyprocta punctata | reverse complement strand
CCTCGCACCTCACGGCCTCTGCTCCTCTGACCCCCACCCCGCCCCTCCAGCAAAGGCCCAGTGACTACGGCATCCCCATGGACGTGGAGATGGCCTACGTGCAGGACAGCTTCCTGACCAAGGACATCCTCCAGGAGATGGTGCGCCCCCTCCCCAGACCCCTGCTGGCCTGGGGCTCCCACCCCCGACCAGCCTCCAAATAGATGGGAGGACGTTTTGTGACACCCAGATGTGCAGTTTTTTGGTGTGTGGGGCTGGGGGTGGAAAAAAAAAAAAGCTGAGGCTGGGTGTGGTGGCGCACTTGGGAGGCTGAGGCAGGAGGATCACAGGTTTGAGGCCAACCTGGACCACACAGTAAGAACTCGTCTCGGACCTCACAAAAACAAACAGAAAATCAAAACCACAGCAAAAAAGCTGGACCTGTTCACTGGGTCCTCCAGCCTCGGATGTTCACCGCGTGGGCTGAGGCTGGACTGAGGGGCCGGGGCCCGGGGTTACAGTGCAGACCTAGGGGGCGCCCCGCCTCCCCCAGGAGCTCTCCGGGACGTGGCCCTAGCGTGTCACCCTGCTGGGGGGTGCGGGCCGCAGGGAGGGGAAGGGGCCAGGACTCGGCGTGCTGTCGCGCAGATGCTGCTGGTGGACTTCTACAAGGGCGCCCCCGACCTCGTGCGGTTCCAGGAGGCCTGGAGCCCGGAGCACAGCTACCTCGACAAGCTCAAGGTGAGTCGGCGGCGGCCTGGACACAGGGGCCCAGGCGAGCGGAGGGAGGAGGAAACGCAGGCGTGGGTGGGCAGCTGGGCGGCAGGGCTGAGCCACAGGCCCCGGCTTCCATCCCTGGCACCAAACAGACACGACCCCGGGAAGCCCAGAGCTCCTGACCGCTCGGGGACCTCCCCGTCCCTGTCCCCGTCCCGTGCCGCCATTTCAGCGCATGGTGTGTCTGGGCTTGCCTGCCCCCTGCCCCGGGCAGCTGCACTAAACCTGGCCCCGGCCGGTGGGGGTTTATGCAGGGAGCCTGCTTGCTTCCCGCCGGGCACGGGGCGAGGGTCACGGTGGGGGCCAGGCGCCCGGGGTAGCCCGACCCCAGCCCTGCTCGTTGCAGATCTCCTTGGCCAGCAGGACGCCCAAGGACCAGGCGCTGACCGTGCTGGAGCAGGTGTACAGCGTGCTCAAGCAGGCGGGCTGAGGCCCGGCGCCCCCTCCCCGCTCGTCAGCCCCCGGCGGCTCTGGGGACACGGGCTGCCTGTGCTGCTGTCACCACCATGTGACCCGGGGGCTCTGACAATAAAGAATCCAGAGCAGGCCGCGTGTGTCACTCTGGGTGGGCGGGGCCCCGGCCTCTTACACCAGGGGCCCTGTGGGCTGGGGGCGTGGGGTGCGGGTGCCGGGGTGCCCCTGGATGGCCAGGGAGCCCGGAGGAGGTCCCCTGGCACGAGACGAGGCCAAGGGCTGTAGAAAGAGACATTTAATACTTCTTTTTAAAAAAGTCAGGAGTACATTTCGATTCACCCTGGACTGCAGGCCAGGCCGGGGCGCACCCGTGTGGCGGCACGGGTCCCTGGTGGAGGAATGTCTGACGGGGGCGGCCCCAGCTCCCCAGTCTGCTGGCCTTTGGAGGAGGAGAGGACGCGGCAGCCAGCGGGGTCCCGAGGTGTGGGAACCCCGCCAGCCACCCGCCCGCGCTCCTGGAGGAGCCGCGGGTCCCCGGGGACGGGGCTGCCAAGGTGCTGGCCGCGGGGGCCTGGGGACCCTCGCTCTCCGGGGCTGCTGTGCGTGGCCGTGGGGGAGAGGCGGGCTGTGGTCCCTGCAGCTGGAGGCGACAGCTTGAGTTGGAGCTGCCTGGCCAGGCGGCGGCCTTGTGGTCCAGTCCCCGGCCGCAGAGGAGCTGGTGGCAGGCTGGAGGTCGGGCCCCTGGCTCCCCAGAACAGGGTGTAGGTGCGGGCAGGGCCGGGGACGTGTGTGCCTGGGAGTCCCGGGGGGCTGTGGCCCATCGCCAGCAACGGGCTGGGAGGGGTCTAAACCCCAGGGCGGGTGGGGTGGGCGGGAGTTAGTGTTTCCGTGAGCACCTTCGCGTGGCTCCTGGGCCCGCGCGCGAGCCCGAGGAGGGCCCTGGGGATCACTGGGGCAGCGGCACGAGCACCTCCACGTAGCTGAGTGGGAAGAAGCCCGACTGGCCGTGCAGCATGCCCTCGTACCAGTTCTCGTCGATCTGGTTGGTGAGCGTGATCACGTCGCCCTCGTGGAAGCCCAGCTCGCCGTCGTTCTCGGGCTCGAAGTCGTACAGGGCCTTGCAGCTCGGCTGGTCCAGGGGCGCTGGCGGCGGGAGGGCTGTGAGGGCGCGCGGCCCGGCCCGGGGTCAGGGAGGCTCCTGAGGGGGACTGGGGACGTGCGGGGCTGCGGGGTGACCCGGGGTGACCCGTCCTCGGGCTGGGGCAGCCTCAGGCTGCAGCCTCGCAGCTCCTCCCCTGCCTCAGCTGGGAGGGAGGACCCGTGGCCATGGGGAGGGAAGGGGAGGGCCGTGCGCAGAGAGGCTGTGCCCTCGGGGACCCCGGGGACACTCACGCATACTCCTGCTGGGCGTCCGGATGGGCTTGTCGGAAGATCGGAAAGATGACGACGGAGCTGCTTGTGATTAAAACAGAGGCGGCTGACCGACGGCTCCGGTCCCCGGAGCCCCTCCCCGGGCGGCGGGTCCCGCCCCGTACCTGTGGCCTTGGGGGCCGGGGCGCAGGGGAAACCCCCGTTGGACTGCTCAGGCTCCAGGTCGTAGGGCTCTCGGGGCTTGGGCTTGTACTCCCGCCTGGGGCGCGAGGAGGCCTCCCGGACCCTGCGGGGAGGGCACGGCGTGAGCAGTGGGAGCCGCTCGGAGCCCCGGTGACATGGAACAGGAGGCTCCTGGGGTCAGTGCCGGCCCTGAATTGCCTGGTTCCTCCCAGCTCCTGGGGCTCAGGCCTCTTCTGCCCTCTCCGGGGGACCGGGGAACCGCCCGACCCCCGTGGCCTGGCGAGCTTCAGGAAGGCCGGGCGCGCGGCTCGTGCCGGCCGCCAGGGGGCGCGCACCTGCGCTTGAGCTTCTCGGCCAGCTCCTCCAGGATCTGCACGGCCTGCCGGTGGTAGTCCAGCTGCGCGTCCACCAGGGCCGAGAGCTGGCTCACCTGCTCCACCTGGGGGCGCGAGCGGCGGGGCTGAGGGGTGGCCCGGCTGCTCCCGAGCTCCCCCGCGGCAGCGCCGCCCCCGCCCGCCCGCCCGGCCACGCACGTCGGTCTCCAGCAGGTTGTGCATGCTGGTCTCCGCCACCTCCTTGGACTCCTCGAACTTCTCCAGCGCCTGGCGCAGCTCCTCGTCCGGGATCTTGCCCTGCCGCTTCTTCTTGTAGTCGAAGTCCAGGCGGCGGCCCTCCAGCTTCTTCAGGTGGTGCTGCGGGCGGGCGGGCGGGGGCGCGGGGTCAGCGGAGGGAGGCCTCTCCCCGCCGGCCTCCCCGCCCGACCTGGGGGCGGCGGGCGGCACCTGGATCTCCTTCAGGTCCTTGTCGCACAGGCTCTGCAGGGGGTCGATGAAGTTCTGCTTGACCTCGATGTCCAGCGAGTCCTTCACCTCCGCCAGGCGCTTCATGGACTCCCCGGCATCCAGCAGGGCGTCCCCTGGGGAGGCGTGGGGGTCAGTGCGGCACCCCCAGTGGGCCCGGCCCCTCCACCCCGCCCGCCCCGCCCGCCGTGCTCACCGAAGTTGGACTCGCCGCCCAGCTCCCTGCCGTGGCGGACCATGCACTCGCCCAGCAGCCCCTCCGACTGTGGGTAGCCGGGGCTCTTCACCTGGCCCCGGATCTTGGACACAGTGTTGAGCATGGTCAGCTTGGCCCGAGAGGCTGCAACAGCACAGGCCGGTGGGCACCCTGCAGCCCCTCAGCCCCCGTCCCAAAGCGCAGCTGGCTCGGGCCGCTGGGGGGAACCGGGAGTGCCCAGGACGGGGGACCACGCGCCGCCTGCCCCCTTCTGTGGCACAGGGGCCTGGGGCCTGCTGCTGGTCTTGCTGCCTGCCCCCTGCCCCCTGCCCCCTGCCCCCTGCTCGGCCCCCAGTGAAAGATCCGCCAGTCTCTCAGCCCGGGTGACCGGTCCCATGTGCCAAGGGCAGGGCCCAGGCCAGTTCTGGGGATGGGACTGGACGGGACGGGACAGGACAGAATGGGCGGCCCCTGCACGCTGTCCCAGGTCAGTGTGGGAAGTGAGGGCGCAGCCCAAGGACAGCCTGAGGACGCCCCGGTCCTGTCTCCCGCTCCGTGACACAAAGGTTCCCGAAGGACACGGGTGACCCGAGGGTCCCACCTGGGTTGGGCTGCAGGTACTCGATGGTTCTGACCAGCACTTCCGCCACAGCCTTGCTGGTGACGTCCACCTTCTGCAGAGACGGGCAGTGTGGGCTTCCCGGCCACCTCCTGTGCCACCTGCCCTGCCCCGCAGCCCTGCCGGGTCGCCTGCTCCCTGCGGAGCCGGGCTCTTCCTTACCTTCTCCATCTCCTTGAAGTCATCGTCCAGCTTGGTCCCTTCGGCGCCTCCAACCTTCTCGCTGACCAGCTGAGGACAGGACAGGGGAGACGTGTGAGCGGGCAGAGGCAGGGGGTGCCAGGGAGCACCGTGCAGGGCGCCAGGCACAAGGAGGAAGAGGACGCGACCAGAGAAGGCAGCGGGCGGCTGCAGAGGCGGGCGGGCGAGGAAGGCGCCCCTGGCCCATGCCCACCTCACTGTGGGAGGCGCCCCCTCTGCGGGGAGCTGCCCGCCAGTCGGTGCCCTTGGGGCCAGCAGCTCTCAACTCAGCTGGGCCAGGGTGGACAGGCAGGAAGGAAGGGGCCGGGGAGGGGACACCATGGCCACCTGAGCTGCCTCCCGAGGTGCCCCTGGGCGCTGCGCTGTGCTTCAGGGGAGTTTCACTTCTCCTGGGTGCGGCGGGGTGGGGGTGAGCGGGACGGCGGCCTGCCCCGGGCCCGGTCTTCCCGTAAGCGCAGACCCGAGAGGCACAGCTGCCGCGTGCAGGAGGGGGCTCTGCACAGAATGCGCCTCGCGTGCGCAGGGGCCTCAGCCTTCCTGACCCCCACTGGCGGGGTACGCTCGGCTGGTGAGTCCCAACCCTCACACTTCACGGGCAGCATGAGCGGACAGGACGGCTACCAAGGCCGGGAGACAAGGTGCTTCAAGCCCACGGCAGCACAGCAATGACAAAGAAAGGATGTGGCGGCCTGGTATGGTGGCACAGGCTGTCATCCTAGCACTCTGGGAGGCTGAGGCAGGATGATCCAAAGTTCCATCTCAGCCTGGGCAACCTAGCAAGACTCTTGCAAGACAAAAAGTGAAAGGAGCCAGGGGTGTAGCTCAGTGCGAAGGTCCCGGTTCAATCCCCAGTACTGCGAAAAAGAAAAAGGACGGAGCCCAGGCGTGGGGCTCTCCCAGGGACCAGACCCCAGCACTGCCAAAGCGGGACGGGGCCGAGAGGCTCAGACCCACACAGCAGGACGGTCCCCACAGGGCCCCAGCCCAGCAGGATGTCACGTGGGTTCCCAGCAAGCACCCGGGGGCCCCATGTGTGCATGAAGGGAGGGCAGGGTCAAGGGCTGGGGAGGCTTCCTGAGGGAGGCGGCCACGCAGCAGGGACAGGCTCTGCAGAGCCCACGGGGTGAGGACCAGGGCCCCCAGCAGCCCTGGGTGAGGAAAGCACCTCTGGGGGCCAGTGCAGCGGCTGCCACCAGCCGCCGACCCGTGGAGTCCAGGCTGGGCCTGTATCGCTACCACGAAACCCACACCTGTGCCGCGTCTCCCAGCCACGTCCCAGAGCGGGCATCAGCCGTGACCCTGATGGCCGGTGCCACCTAGCCGTGTCCACCTCAGTGCACCAGGGCGCGGCCCCCACCAATGAGAGCCCAGGCAAGGGAGTCGGGGTGGCAAGCACGACGCTGCATCCGGGACCTCCTGAGACCGGCTCCCCCTTTCCCACAGGGCCTGGGCTGCCCCCAGGGCTGAGCTCCTGGCTCTCAGGTCCAGCCTGGCACAGACTGTGCCATGCTTGTCCCCTGGGCATCAGGCACCCAGAAAGGGAGAGAGCCCGAAATGGAGCTGGGTCTTCACCCCGGAGCCCGAGACCTGGCCGCACGGCTGGGAGCCTTAGCCTCTGGACTGGGGCTGCGTGCGGCTGGGAGGAGCGCCTGCCACAGTGGGGCAGGGCAGGGTGAGGACACGGAGCCCACCAGGGCCTCGACCACACCAGGTGGCAGGGAAGAGCCAGGCAGAGAGCCTGGGGTTTCCGCGGGGACCCAGCGGCATCCCCAGTGGCCACTTGGCAGCGGCGGGAGGGGCGACCTGAATCAGCTGGACCCCTGCCGTGCCTGGGGCTGCCGCCAGCAAGAAACCTAGGCCTTTAACCAGCCCAGCTGGGAAGCCAGCGCAGCGGGAGAGGGAAGCAAGCCGGCCAACTGCAGGCTCAGGGCGATTTAATCTGATGAATTAAGGGTTTAAAGGGGCGAGGCACACTAGCACAGCCTGTCCTCCCAGGAGGCTGAGGCAGGGAGATCTCAAGCTCAAGGCCAGCCTGGGCAACTTAGTGAGACGGCCTCAAAATAATGTGAAAAACGGGCTGGGGGTGTAGCTCAGCGGTGAGTGCTTGGCATGCAGTCCTGGGGTCCGTCCCCGGCGCTGTGGGGAAAGGGAAAAATCCTGGGGAGGGGACACGGGCTGCTGCGGCCTCACCGCGAGGCAGAGCGCCTTGTTCCGTGGGGAGAGGCCGGCTCCGGGTCCTTCCTCTGCGGCCAGTCCGGCCCCGAGCCCTGATGCCCTCCCAAGGGGGTGTCTGGGCCATGCACCGTGCCACTCACCTGCCACGCAGATCCCACAGGGGAGACCAAGGCACAAGGAGGCCAGAGGACTCATGGGACCTGGGGCCGTGAGTGCCCCGTCTACCCTTGTGCACCCCAGAACCGAGCGCCCGTGGGGGGAACAGGGCCCGTGGGGGCAGCCTGGCTGGGCGGCCGCGGGGCCATCCGACGCGTCGGGGTGTTGGAGGTGGCTGACCGCCTGCAGGGGGTGAGCAGGGCGGGTGGGGACACAGGCCGTCCCCCGCCTGGCGTCAGAGAGCCTCCCCCCCCCCCCGTCTCCTTTACTGTCCCCCCGCCCCGGCCACGAGGCCCCAGAAATCCGCTGCCCGGAGCCGCACGCTGGTTCCAGATGTGGGGACACTGGCAGGGACACCGCCGCCGCCGGGGTGGGGGGTGGGGTGGGGTGGGATCTGTCACCGGGACGACGCCCAGAGCTGAGCCGCCTGTGCGTGGGTGGCCGGGAAGGCTTGCTGTGGGCGTGGCACGGTGACAGAGGGACCCTTCCTGCCCAACTGCAGGGCGTCACGGTGGAGGCTGGTCCTGCACCCGAGGAGCGGTGGCGTGGGGGGACCGTGTGTCACGGCCTTGGTCCAGTACGGGGTCCTGTAAATACCTGGGAGCTGACTGCCGGGAGGCGCTGTCCACCCGTCCTCACAGCAAGGAAGTGTCCCGTGATGGCGCAACTTCCTGCAGCACACCTTGGACCCTCCGGACCTGCTCGCGCCTGCGGCCCCGCCGCACCGGGCAGCCTCTCTCCTCCCGCCCCCCACGGCTCCAGGTCTTAGAAAGCAGCCGGGGTGAACGGCAGCAGGGAGCAGATGCGTCTGGAACAGGAAGAGGCTCCGAAGCCGCTTCTCAGGGGACCCCACAGCCGGCGCCACCGCCTCCCCACCACAGGCCCCGGGGGACGGGCAGCCCCGCAGACCCCAGAGGGCAGCCCAGGGCCGCGTGGGAATGGAACTCCGGCAGCGCGAGGATGGAGGGGCAGGAACCCGGCCACTCCGGCCTGAACCCCACGCGGTGCTGGCTCGGGGCCCCGGCCCCCATCTGACAGGCAGGGCCGTCCCAGCTTCCCCGCCCCACGCAGACAGCCAGGACCCAGGGCGGAACCCGAGTCACACATCTGTGACCAACCGTGGGGAGCAGACAGGGCGTTCCAGTCAGAACCCTGCCACTTTGCACAGCAGTGACCGTGGCGGTGACGACAGGCTCCTGGCTGTCAGGGCAGTGACAGCCACAACAGGGGGCTCTGCACGTCGCCGTCCCGAGGACAGAGAAGCCCAACGTGGTGGCCAGAGGTCCGTCAGGGCCTCCGCTCAGGCTGGGAAGAGCTCAGTGACGGGGTCCCCTGCGCTCCCCTGCCCTGGCCCTCAGGGTGTGGCCTGCGCAGGCTCCGGGTCGCTTCTTGGTGGCCTGGGCCCCGGTGCGACTCGTCACGTCTCCCGGGCCTTTCCAAGTGTGTGCTCTGACTGCATGCTCGTCTGTCCCCACGTGCGGGCTGGCTTCCCGCTGCCCACAGCGAGCCTCCCCGTGGAACTGGTCCCGTGGTGGTGGCTGGTGGCCCTCAGTGCCCAGCCCCTGCCTCGCTGCCTGGTGTGGAACGGGCGCTGGGCTCGGAGACGGCAGGGCTGTCTCCAGGCCCGGGCCCCAGGATGACAGACCAAGGCGGGCAGGCGCACGGGCTCTGCCCCCCACAGAAGTGACGGCAAGGAGAGGGGACAGGCCGAGGGTGGGGCGGGACTCCCCTCGGAGTAGCTGGGTCAGAGCCTTGGCTGCGGGTCCTCTCGACACCTCCCGACATCGTGGTGGGGACCCCAGTTCTGTCTTGGCTCCTCCAGGGGCTTCTGCGGTGACCTGAGCCCCCGTGCTGGGCTCCCCCCAAGTTGCCTGCTGACCCCAAGGTGCAGAAACTCGATGGAGCCCGTTCCCCTCACCCACTCCTAGAGAACCAGGCCCTGGGCAGGGCCCGCCGAGTCGGGGGACATGGCAGGGCGCAGGCTGGGAGGCAGACACACTCCCTTGGACTGCGGCACCACCCCCCACTCCTGGTACCCATTTGCTGCCCACGAGGAAGAGCCAGCTGCTGGGCACCCCTGGCTACCTGCAGCGTCGGGGCGGCGTCTCCCGGCCCACAGCCAGCTAGCAGCCGAGCGGCCACGTGTGATGATGGCGACAGGAGGGCCTCTGGGTGAAGCCGGGATCCCAGGCGCCCCAAGGCCCCCGTGCGGAGGCTGCTCCTGCACTCTGACTGACCCTTTGTTTTCTGGACGCAAAGTATCGGGGTGCCACAGGCGCCAGAGGTCAGCTCCAGGCTAGGCCACAGCCGCTGCTGCTTCCCTTGTGGGAAGGTCCTGGTCAGGGGTCTGGGGCTGACTCCGGGGGGTGCGGGGCCAGCACGGCCACACAGCGCCGAGGGCGTGGCCCTGGGGTCCCTGGGTGAGCCGTGCAAGGCAGCAGGGGTGACGCCCGCTGTGTGGGCCTGTGCCCAGAGCTGGGGTGGCACAAAGCCTTGCCAGACACTGAGGATGCGCTGGGCTGGGAGGTCACACACACGGTCAGGGTGCACACGGGTCTCTCACGATGCTGCCAACGTGGGAAGAGGCCACTGTGCCCTCGCTGACCGCGGCTCCGCACAGGGCACGGGGCGGGGAAGGGCAGGGCTCCCGGGTCCTGCCAGCATCCAGGGTACAGACTTGGTGGGGCTCACTTGCTCCCTCTGGGAAATGGGGGACCCTGAGCCGTGTGGGTCCCGGGCACAGGGACCGCTGGAGGCTGCTCTCAGGACCTCTGGCCTTGGCGGGGGTCAGGTGGAAATCGGTCGCGTGCATTTGGTTCTCATCCGGGGACGCAGCAGGCGGCCCGCCCAGCGCCCTGGTGATACCAGCTTCAGGAGAAGAGTTATAAAAAGCCAGGGCCGCCCACAAACAAATGAGGCTGCAAGGCCCCGCGCGCGGCCCCACCTCGAGCCCCGGGGGCTGTGCCGGGCGGGGGTGGGGAGGGGAAGGAGGCAGCCAGCTCAGGGGCGCGGGGCTTTCCGGAGCAGACCTGCCCCTGGGAGGCTGACGCGGGCCAGCAGGGAGAGCCTGGAGAGGCCACGCTGAACTCCTGTGTGTGTCAGAGCTGCCAGGGCCGCGGGGCCACGCGTCCTCTGCCCCGCACACCGGGAGCAAAGCCCAGAGGTGCAGGTGTGCGCTTGTCAGGTGACACGGACATCCTCGTGAGCCCAAGGCCAGGGCGACCCCGCTAACGGCCCAGAGCCCCGGCCCCACCTGGCGCCCACCGCGGGCCTTCGCCCTGGCTGTCTCTCCTGGCACCTGTGGACCTGGGCCGGTCCCGGTGTGGTCTTCACACTGCCCGTCTTGCTGGGTCACAGCCTGGGGACTTGTGCACCGCGCGCCAGGACGGCAGAGTGAGGTGCTCAGCTGGGGACCCCGCTGCATCGTCCTGCCTGGGGAGGGCTGCGCTCTGGGCCCCTCGCCCAGTCCCCTTGGGCTACTCCCGGGGGCTCTGTCCCCCCCAGTCAGCACAGCAGCTCCCTCACCCAGGCGCAGGAAGGCCGGGAAACTTCCCTGTGGCGAGGTCTGAGAAAGGCGTGGCTGCACCCGGGGACCAGCTCTCGGGGTGGACAGGGCTGCCCCGAGGAAGGGCCGGGTCTGACGCCTGCGCAGACAGCACCCGGCACAGGCAAGCTTCTCTGAAGGATGACGAGAAACGGGATGCATCCCTGTGGCGTGGGAGATTCTCCCCACACCAAGTGGGGGCGCTTGGTCTCCTGGCTGCTCCACGAAACAGGTCCCAGGAGGACAGAGAAAAGCGCCCGAGCCAGCTCCAGTGCTCACCCGGCCCACCAGCTCCGGCGACAGGTGACACGTGGCTAGGGTCAGAGGGGCCAGCCCGTTTCCTGAGGCACAGCCAGTCCCGGGGAAGGCGGGGTGAATGCGAGGGCGGCTGCCAGGAGGCTGCCCGCGGGGCTGGCTCTCACCCGCCAGGTGTGCTGCACACCTGACCCGGAACCGGAAGCTGCCCTGGAACCCAGGCGTTGGGAAAGCCCTGGTGCCGACTGCCCGGGCACCCACAGGACGAGCCGGAGGGGCTCCCCCCAGTAGCGATGGCAGGCGGCCTCTCCCCAGGACCGCACTCAGAGCCGCACGCTGGGGTCACTGGCCCACGAGACCCAGGATGCTCAACGCCCAACCTTCTGGGTAGCGCAGCTTACCAGGGATCCCAGGGACCCCTTCTCTGCCCCAGAACCTGGGACTGTCCCCAAGGGCTCATCTGCATTTGAGCAACACCGCCTGGGACCGGCCAGCGTCCCCAACCCACCCCAGCGGACCTCGTCCCCAGATGTGTCTCCTGCCAACAGAGCCGGGCTGCGACAGGGCTGGCAGAGGCACCCGGGGCCCTGTGCCCAGGAGGTGCTTGGTCATGAGTATTTGGAGAGATAATAATTACAGAGATAATAAATAGTAGAGGAATGCCCTTGCCCGCAGTGTGTAAGAGGTCAGAACAGAGGCCGGTTTACCAGGTCACGCGTCCGGGCAGGGGGCGGCCTGGAGGAGGGGCCGGCACCGGTGGCCCCAGGCCTGGGTCTGGCTGGCCGTGCTCATCAGGGCTGAGACCTAGCAAGCCCGAGAGCTGAGGGGCGCAGCGTGGCTCCCTGACAGAGGGCTTGCAGCTCACACGCGGACCCTGGCTCCTAATCTCAGCCTGGCGCGACACACACAAAAGGAACCAGAAACGACTGGCATCGGTTTCCTCGTCTGCGAGGTGGAGAGACCAGGGATGGTGCCCTGCGCGACGTGTGGCCCAGAAAGCTTGGGAGGGCCTTGCCCTCGCCTCCCACGCAGCACCCGGGGCTCCCGGGGACATAGGTTTCACAGCACCGCGGGCCCTAACACCAGAGCCGAGGGCTGATCGGACACCGTAAAGCTCACAGCACCCGCACAGCGCCCGCCCTGTGCCTGTGGCGTGACGGCGTGCGCGTCTCCCATGCGGGAGTGGGTGAAGAGGAGGAGCAGGCGTGGGGGATAAACGATCGCCGGGGCCTCTTCTCATCATGCTGCCCTCAGCCTGGTGCTCCGCTGGCCCAAGGCCCTGCGCTTCCATCTTTGCCTCCGCCCGGCGGCTGGATCCTTCATCGGGGACGGCCCTCCCTCCCCGGCCGTCCCCACCCGAGCAGCCGGCGCGCGGTCGCTCCCAGGAAGCCGAGCCCAGCCTGGGCGCCGGGGTCTGTGGGCCTCCACGGGGCGGGTGTCTCACGGCGCTTTGCCGAGACGGTGGCTGCGGGGCGGGCATTGGGATTGTATTTTTCCAGTGGCCCCCAGGGCCCTCGCACTGAGCCACGTCCCTAGCCCTTTTTACTCTGTACTTTGAGAGGGGTTCTCACTGAGGTGCTCAGCTGACCAGGTTGGGCTTGATCCTCCTGTCTCGGCTTCCCAGAGCGCTGAGGTGACAGGCACGTGCCACCGGGGCTGGCTGCGATGTTGATGTTTTGTGGGAGAAAAGCAGTCCTGCCTTCCCGTTACCACCCTGCGACAGAGGGCCTGGCGCTGCCGCCTACTGAGCTGACGGCAATGACACTCAGCTCTCTCCCGCTTGACCTCACGGTCCAGTAGCCGGGCTCCTGCCGGCACACAGGACCCGCAGACAGACTGCTGGGCCAGGCGGGGGACAAGCGG
The DNA here is from genome assembly GCA_004363535.1 of Dasyprocta punctata. Classification (NCBI taxonomy): domain Eukaryota; kingdom Metazoa; phylum Chordata; class Mammalia; order Rodentia; family Dasyproctidae; genus Dasyprocta; species Dasyprocta punctata. Next base: position 20,133 of record RJWM01023031.1, on the reverse strand, counting down.
GGTGACACAGCCCCACGTGCCTGCCGAGTGAGGAGCCGGGGGCTTGGGCTCCTGCTCACTGGAGAGGGCACCCTCCTTCCTCCGTCCAGACTCCACCCACGCTGCAGAGCCCGCGTGCCCGTGACTCACCGCGGTGCCCGGCCCACACGCACAACACTGCTCCCGCCACAGCCACCACCACGCCGTCCCCCACGCCCTCCACCCTGGGCTGACCCGCTCTGAGCTGCAGGCAGCGGACTGCACCCGCCCTACGCGGCTGGGCGTGTACATTCCACAGGTGTTTATTATTGTTACGTGTCAAGGGCAGCAGAGGAGAGACAGGTGAGTGACACAGACACACGCGCCGCGCCACGAGGTCCGGCTGAGGAGATGAGTCACCGGGGGTGGCTGTGAAGGAGGCGGGAGCAGAGAGGAGGAGAGGCCGGAAAAGGGGACATGGCAGGTGCCTGGCAGCGGCGTGGAGAGGATGCCGAGGCGTCTGTCTTGAAGACATGTGGATTAAGAGTCATCTGGCCGGGCAGGGTGGCGCACGCCTGTCACCCCAGCTACTTGGGAGGCTGAGGCCTGGGCAACTTTGCAAGACTCAACACACACCCACACACACACCCACACACCCACACACCCACACACCCACACACACCCCAATGAGGGCTGGGGAATGCAGCTCACCACTAGAGCACCCTTGGGTCCCCAGAAACCACCCCCACACACATACAGTATCTGGTGTGAGCCTCTAATGCTCTCCACTGGAAGAAATGGAGTGAAGACCAGAAACTGCCCAGTTTTTCTATGTAACAGAGGACGCAAGATGACAGCTGAGAATCAGCACGAGTTAATCCGGCGGCGAGGTCCCCCTCAGGGTTAGACAGGCAACAGCATTTTCTGCACACACTCAAATGCATGGCCAGTTTTCCAACTTTGGTTAGACAGTGGTGACTGGGGGTCTTCTGTGACGCTTTTACATCACTAAGGCGGGACTCCAGGGACTTCCTCGGACTGAGCATTTAGCTCACAGAACATGGTATCTGAGAAGGGCAGCCAGCCACAGGGACAGTCCTAGTCCTTACTGACCTCTGCCATCACCCTCGAGGTGAGCACTACAGCGATCCCCACCCACCACTGCCACAGGCTGATCACTAGTCATCCTGAGGGCCCCTGTGTTACAGGACCGGGGCTCAGCTTGGCGCTACTGGGAGGCGGCAGACTATTAGGGGGCGGGGCCTGGCGGGAGGTCTTTAGGTCATTGGGATGGGGACGACGAGACCCCAGTCCCTGTCTCTTTTGTTCCCTGCCCTGAGGGGAACACCTCTGCCCTGCCACACACTCTCACCAACACATTCCTACCAATTTTTGCTGCCTTACCACAGGTCCAAAGCAGTCATGGAGCAGAACCTCCAAAACCACGAGTCAAAAAAAACGCTTTCACGCTCTCCCTCACTTTCCTTGGTGGTCCTGGAGATCAAACCCAAGGCTTTAGCACTGAGCTACATGCTCAGCCCTTTTTTTATTTTTTACTTTGAGACAGGGTTTTACCAAGTTGCTAAACTGTCCAGGCTAGGCTTGAACTTGAGATCCTCCGGGCTCTGCCTCCCAGAGGACTGGGGTTGTAAGCGTGCACCACTACACCCAGCTCACTTTGCCTCTTAAGGCTGGAGACAGCAGACAGTTTGTGACATGATGGGACGCTGACTCAGACACCCACCCTGCTCCTGGAGGAAGAGACTCAGGTTTCCTGCAGGTCTCTGCTGTAACATTTTGATCCGACGGTCAATACCTGACCTTGGTGCGTGTGTTCTCATTGAAGACGCCTTGATTCATTCGCACTGACCTCCTGGCCAACAGCCCACAGGCACCATGCCCGGGGACCATTCTAAGTAGCAGAGTCACCAACCACACCCATAAAGGTGTGCAAAACATGGCACTAGACACATTTAGGACGCGATTCGAGGCATGAGAAGTGACACAAGACGATGGTGAGGCAGCCCTGGCTGGGAACGTGTGTGGGTGACACATCTTCACTGCCCTGTGCACTACTGTGACTGAAAGAACCTGAGGATTGATTTGGGGGCCACAGAGAAATGTCAGCGAGTGGGCGCCTCTGCAGACACTGGAGGGAGAAGAATGGGGGCGTTGAGGTGAGGGAGCCCTCGGGAGCAGGCTGGGTGCTGGGGGCTTCCGGTGAGCTCAAGCTCCCTGGGGACAGCGAAACTGAAAATCCAGGTCCTTGAGCAGAAGTTCAGGCTAGCTAAGAGGACACGGCAGAAGCCGGGTCTCAGAGCTGACAGCTGTGTGGTCCCCTGGGTTTATCTGAAGTCCAGCTCCCTCTGGACCACACAGGGTGGACCCTGCAAGTGAGGGCCCGCCTGCCCCAAAGCTGGCCACAGCCACCAGGTAGTTTCAGTACGAGAGGGAGGCTGAAATGTCACACTACAAAGGCCCCATCACTTGACACCCGCCAGCTCTGGGCTCAAGACTTCAGATCACCTAACCCAATAGCTTGGTTTTTTCCAGGTCAGATTACTGAAAACCTATACGATGACATTAAGGAAGGTATGACTCTTAGAGACCCAGGCACGTGCCCGCGACGGCCACAAGGACGGGGGCTGCCCCACTACGATCTGAAACACCCCGGATGTCACTGGCAGAACATGTGGTCTCACGGTGGCACGGCTGTCAGAGGGGGCCACACAGCGGGGAAATGAATGAAGAGGCGGGTACTGGTGTGATTGGAACTTGCCTACAAAAGTCAAAAAGGAAGACGACAAGAGGCATCATGGTAGCCACTGCTGATTTCCTACTGTCTTGTTTTGAAATCCTGTATTCTCACACTGTTTTGTTTTGATTGGCTTTATTCTGTTTTATTTTGTTTGCTTTTATTCTCTTTAAAACAATTTTTTTTATTTTTTGGTACCAGAGATTGAACTCATGCCACCACGCCCAGCTCAACCCAAAACTTTTTTTTTTTTTTTTTTTTTTTTTTTTTTTTTGCGGCACCAGGGATTGAACTCACAACCTCACACCTGCCAGGGCAGGCGCTTAAGCCACTGAGCCAAACTCCCAGCCCTCCCAAAATTTTTTTTTAAAAATGCAAAAGTCAAAAAGCAGGTTCCCAATAATGGCCTCGCAAAGTCCTGAACTGTGGGGTGGGCCAGGCACGCCCCACCCACCACACCTCACCCAGGCTCCCACAGGCTGCGAAGTGGGAAACTGGGGGCTCCGGCGGTACCTGCAACTCTGTTTTTTTTTTTCTTTTTTATTTTTTTGGTACCAGGGATTGCACTCATAACTTCACGCTTGCCAGGTAGATGATTGATTTTTTGTTGTTTTTTAAGACAGGGTCTCAATAGGTAGTTCAGGCTGGTGATCCCCCTGCCTCAGCCTCCCGAGTGCTGGGATGCCAGGCGTGTGCCACCACGCTGACAGCAGCCTTTGCTGTACTAAGCTGGATGGACAGTCCTCAGACCTCTCCAGTCTGAAACACCTCATAACCATGAGTGACCGGAGGCTTGCAAGAAAGGAATGTGACAACTGCGCGGCATGCGGGCCGGGAGCCTAAGCAAGCTGAGGGGCAGCGCCCCTGACAGGAGGAGGCTGACGCTTGCCCCAGGCCAGGAAATGCCTGTGGCTGCCCTGGGCTCCCAGGCCCATTCCTGGCCGGTCCCAGCACTCCCCGAGGTCAGCTTCCCGGGCACTGCACGTGCTCAGCCCGCCAGGCCCAGCATGCGCAGGGGGAGGCGCAGGTTGGAGCTTTCCGGGGAGCCTGGCACTGTGAAAGGAAACTGTGGGAGCGGGGCAGAAGAACGATCCACTCCGCACGGCAGGGCCACCCTTCAGCAGCCGGGCAAAGCTGCTGGCACGATGGCAGCCTGGACTCCTGACGGAGGTGAGCCCTGGACTTGACCCGAGCACAGCCGGGGGCAAGACACCAAGTTTTTGGTTTGTCTTTTCACATTCCTAAAATAATAGCGACAGGTCTCACCCTCAAAAAGCATGAAGAGCCAGGCGCGGTGGTGCACGCCTTTAATTCCAGCACTCAGGAGGCTGAGGTAGGAGGAGCATTGTGAGTTCGAGGCCAGCTTGGGCTACAATGCGAGCGCAAGGCTGGCCTGAGCTACGTAGTGCGACCCTGCCTCAAAAAACCAGGGCCGTGCCGGGCGTGGTGGCGCATGCCTTTAATCCCAGCACTCGGGAGGCTGAGGTAGGAGGAGCGTTGTGAGTTCGAGGCCGGCTTGGGCTACAACGCGAGTGCAAAGCCGGCCTGAGCTACATAGTGCGACCCTGCCTCAAAAAAAAAAAAAACCAGGGCCGGGAGTTTGGCTCAGTGGCTTAAGCGCCTGTCTGGCAGGCGTGAGGTTGTGAGTTCAATCCCTGAGGCCGCAAAAACAAAACAAAACAAAACAAAAAACCATGAAGGATGGCTGGGCATGGTGGCGCATGCCTATGATCCCAGCACTGGGAGGCTGAGGCAGGCAGATCACTTTGAGTTTGAGGCCAGCCTGGGCTACAAAGTAAATTCAAGGCCAACCCCAACTGCATACTAAAACCCTGTCTCAAAGAAAAGAAAGAGTAAGCAAGCAAGCATGACAGAGGCCTCCACAGGAGGAGATGCTGCCCCGGGGACAGAGCCCGCCCAGCCCACTCCCTGGCTGCTCTGCTACCTCTACACAGGGGCTCTGCAGGGCCAGCTCGCGTGGGGAGCGGGAAGGGTCAGAGCCCTTCCCCGGGGGCTTCCTGAGCACAAGTCTCTGCCCACTGCTGGGGCCAAGGCCCACAGCCATGGTGGGAAAAGCATGGGACAGCTTCCCTGCTTTGGAAAGCAGGACTGGACTGCAGCTCCCTGAGCAGAGCTCCTGAAATTGCTGGCCGAGGTAACGCAGGGGACTCTCTAGGAATCTCACTGTGGTCTTCCCCGCGGTCTTCCCCAAGGTCGTCACCCAGTCTACCTGCAGCCACAGCAGCCTCCGAGCCGAGCCCAGGTCCGCCAGGTCCCAGCTCCCTGCGTGTGGCTGTGGGATACAGCACGGGATGCCAGGAATACGGAAAAGGCTGCTAACACAGCACAGCGTGGGAGGGGACACAGCACAAGCCTACAAGTCGCACGGCAAGAACACTATGCCCACAATCCTCCGTGCTGCCGCTCTGGCCAGGAGAAACCAGGTGGGCGCTGCTGCGGTCTGGATGGTTCCTGACCTGGGGCACAGGGCGGGGTCTCCCAGGGGGACCCGCTGCAGTTCTACCTGCTGTTCCAGTCACTACTACTGACACCAAGGAATCACACCAGGAACCCCCAGCGCTGGGTCTGGAACTCCAGAACCCATGCGTGGCGGCCAGGGCCTGCCACCCAGCCCCACCCCAGCGGGACCCCTCTGAAGTGTTCTACAAAGGCAGCTCAGTAGGAAGGGGGAACTGCCTTGTGACCTGTGCATTCAAGTCCCAGAGAAGGCACCCTGCGAGGAGCCCTGGGGGTCAGTTCCAAGACGGGCTGTGGACCACCGGGTGTGGCGGCTCACGTGCTGGTGTGACAGGCTGAGGGGAAGGTGGCCAGCAGTCAGGGTCACGTGCCACGGAGAGTCATGAACACTGGGACTGGAGATGGGGAGCGTGGGGGGCAGGCCCAGAGTAGGGGGTACACCCGGGACAGGATGGGAGGTCAGCAGAGAGACCCCAGAGGGACGGGCCAGCAGCGAAAGTCAGAGAAGCTGAAGCACAGTTTGCTGTGGACGCAGCGGGAGCTGGAGGACATGGGCGCGGGGCAGGGCCCCTGCTGAAGGCGCTGCGGTCTGGAGAGGCCGGCCGAGGCCGTAAAATGGGCCGCAGGAGAACCTCAACCAGGGAACTGTCCCTCTGTGAGCAGGCTGGCCGGCAGCCCTGGGCATGTCTGAGCCTAGCCGCGTCGAGGACGAAGGAAGATGCCCCAGCTCCGCCGGACTGGCCTACTCTAGAGGCTGCAGGTTCCAGACCCGGCCGAGAGGCTGGTCAGGGCCCCGCCAGCCCAGGAGGCTCCTCCGGCCCACGGCCACAGCACGCCCCAAGCCACGGGGAAGGCTCTTGCAGCCTCTTTCCTGTTTTGTAAAAGACTAGTTGAACTTGTTTCCTACCAAATTCTCAAAGGACTTATCAGCCACCCCGTTTCCTGGGGCACTGCCCATGCCTAAGCCACCTCCAGGGACACCGCGGGAGGCCCCGTTGAGGCGCTGGGCAGGAGCCCGCCACCTCGGTCCCCTCGTCAGGGCAGGGCACAGATGAGAGGTCTGGGCCCACTCTGGCAGGGCACAGGCTACACCTGATGGGCCGTCAGCCTATGGGACGCAGGCCTGGCACAAGCACTTGGGCACAGCAGTCTCGGGCGGGCACACCTGATGTGGGCACGGCATGTGGCATGCGGGCGGGCGGGCAGGCGGCCTCGGGGCCAGGTGCAGGGAGGTGGCAGAGATACGGGTGGACGCAGATGGGCGAGAGGATGACAGGGACAGGCCTGTGGGAAGGGAGAAGAGGCACCGCCCTGCCACCAGTGGGGAGGCGGAGGGCGCAGGCCCTGCTGCACCGGGCAGAGCAGTCGGACAGCTTGTGTCATCTGGGAAGGGTGACACTCATAGCTGGGATGGGTGGGGGCTCCAAGAGGTCCGAAACGCCAGGGAGGAGCCTGGAGGGGGTGCCAGGTCCTCGCCTTCCTCTAGGGCGCGCTCTCCCGAGGCGACCTGGGACAGGCCAAGGCGCGGGCTCAGCACTGGGGACAGCACGGGCTCCTGTCTGCAGGAGGCTTATGACCTAGTGCTAAGGAAGCCACGCAATCGTCCACCGCCGGGTCAGTCTGAAGCGGAGCCAGGCTCCCACTACTCTGGGGACCAGGAGACGGCAGGATGCGGGCAGAGGGTGACGGGGCGGCTGGCACAGACCCCCACCCGCCTGCCCTCACTGGGACAGCATCTGACGCGGCTCCGGACGCTGCGCATCCACACTGTGACCTGTCCCTCGTCCCCACAGCGAGGTGCGGAAAGGCGCCCTCCGGGTGGCCAGCGGCCGCTGGGTGCTGAGTCAGGACAGGGAGGAAACGGCCGTGCTGCTTCCTGCTGCGGCTGGGAGTCTGTGCGAGCCCACCGCGGGGCCAGGCAGCAGGCTTGGCCGGGGCTGAGCGGAAAGGAAGGTTGAACCCACCATCCTCCGGGAGCCCGCGTGACGGCAGCGAACGGGAAGCAGCAGAAACGTGCCTGAAACGCAGTGCTCAGCAGAGGGCAGCCAAGTCCAGCCCCGTGGTGAGGAGGGGAAGGGGCCAGACAAGCTGGGGCGCAGCCTCACCTTCGTCCCCCCAGCAAGACGGCTCTGAAAGGGGACCAGGAGCCCGGGCCCTGACACCTCAGCAGCCATCAGGGTGACAGTGGGAGAGGGAAAGACCAGGCGATGGGCCCCCCATACCAGGGCCAAGCCGCCCAGGCCTGCAGCGCTTCGGCAAGAAACCCTGGCTAGGGTTTGGGGAAGCCCGCCCACCCCGGCCCGCGGAAAGCAGAAACAGGAGACCATTTTCCGTTCCTCCTTCCAGGGCCCGTGGCGGTGCCAAAACGTGTGGCTGCCGCAGAAATCCTATCGGGGAGAGCCGGCTGCTGGCTGCGGGTACGGTGCCCCAGATCAGCTCCGTTCCAGAACACCGGCACTCAAGGGGGAGGCAGAGGCACGGGAGGGGCACGGATGCAGCTGTGCCCCAGATCCCTGGGTCAAAGGCCGCCGGAGACGCACAGGCCATCTGGATGGGCCCGACCACGAGGCTGGCCTCTGAGGAGCCACACGAATGGACGCATGTCGTGTACAGACTGACAAGGGAGGGAGAAAACGGGGTGCTCAGGTCCCCAAAGGCACTGTGAACTACAATGGTGGTCACCCCCACAGAAGGCGAGGCAGGGCAACGGGAGGGACCGTTTTCCAGGGGCACTCACCAAGGCTTTGGTAGGTCTGGGGTCTCCATGATGGGACAGCTCCCAGTCTCCTTTTTTTTTCCTGGTACCAGGAATCGAACTCAGGACCTTGGGCTTGCCAGGCAGGCCCTTGTGCCGCCGAGCTATATCCCCAGCCCTAAGTTCCCAGTTTCTTAACCAGACCAGGAAACACTGCGGACCCCCACCCGGCAGGCTGTGATGGCGCAGCCTCTAATTCAGCATGGCAGGGCCCGGGCGAACACACCCAGATAAGCAGGGCCACTGCTCCCACAGCGCACGGCTAGTCTTCAGGGAGCACGGGGCTCTGACTCAGGGCGGCCTCCAGCTCTCACGTCGCCTGTGGTCAAACGCGGCAGTTACACCTGGACGAAATCAGCGTGGGGCCGGGGGTGGGTGGCTCAGTGGGACAGCGTGCGTGCCGAGTGTTGGAGGCCCTGGGAAGAGTCTCCAACATCACAAAAGAGAAGACATCAGAGTGCAGTGTGGTGGCAGACCCCATCCTCAGCACTTGGAGGGTGAGGTGAGGATCAGAAATTGGGGATGTGGTAGCGCACAGCTTTAATTCTAGCACTCAGGAGGCTGAGGCAGGGGGATTGTTTTGGGTTCGAGACCAGCCTGGGCTACAAAGTGAGCTTGAGGCCAGCCTGAGCTACATAGTGAGACCCTGTCTCAAAAAATAAACAGCAAGGCATGGTGTCACACACCTGCAATCCTAACACTAGGGAGCTCAAGGCAGCAGGGTGACAAGTCTGAGCCCACCCTGAGCAAGTCACCAAGACCTTGTTTCAAATAAACAAAGTTTTTGGGGTCTCTTTTTGGTACTGGGAATGAAACTCAGGACTGTGCACTAGCCAGACAGGTGCTGTGCTGCTGAGCTATACTCCTGGCTTTTTTCTTACTATTTTTTTTTTTTTTTTTTTGGACAATAAACAAAGTTTTTCAAGTGCTGGGGATGTCCCTCAATTTTAAGGTTCTGGATTTGATCCCTGTAAATAAATAAAACAAATAGGATATGATACAATGAAAATAAAAAGGGCTAAGGGTGCAGCTCAACGCTTGCCAATCATGCATGAGGCCCTGCGTTTATCTCCAAGTACTGGAAGGAAAAAAAAAAAAGACAGAAGAGCGATAGCAGCTGGCCTGTGCGGGAGGCAGACGAACCTGGCTTCACCGACAAGCCGGGGAGTGGTGGGAAGGGAGGCTTCACACTTCCGCATTTCCCCGGCCCAGCCTGCACACTGCAGAGGCCTCAGACAGAAGCTGCCCACACACAGGGCGGGTGAGACGGAGGCCGCACGAGGACAGCAGCCTCCCCACTGTGGGTGAAGGGTCACGACGGGTCAGCAAAGGCCACCCTCTCCCAGGTCAGGTCACTCTTGCAAGAGTGGACTTGGACGCCATGAGGACAAACCCCTCATGCACACGCAGCCAGTGCCTTCCCTCCCGGGGTACAGGGTACTTCCAGAGGGCAGGGCGCTCCATGCAGCCTGGGCCCTCTCACCAGGCACACAGGCACCACCATGAGGGGAAAGGGTTACGATACATGTATTTTGGGGCATTGGCTGGTCTCTAACTCACAATGATCTTCCTGCCTCAGTCTCCTGAGTGCTGGCATCACAGGCGTGCGCCACCACACCTGGCTTTTTATATTTTGGTGTCTTAACATCATTCTGAGCCAGGCATGATGGGATGGGAAGCTGAGACAAGAGGATCACAGGCTCCGAGCCTAATCTGGGCAATTTTTTTTTTTTTTGCGGCACGAGGGATCGAACTCACAACCTCACACCTACCAGGGCAGGCGCTTAAGCCACTGAGCTGAACTCCCACCCTAGTTTTTTGAGGCAGGGTTGCACTATGTAGCTCAAGCTAGTCTTGCGCTCACATTGTAGCCCAAATCGGCCTCGAACTCACAACGCTCCTCCTACCTCAGCCTCTCGAGTGCTGGGATTAAAGGCGTGCGCCACCACACCCGGCTACTCTGGGCAACTTAGTGAGTTAGTGAGACCCCGTCTCAAAACAAAAAACAAAGGGGCCGGGGATATTGCTCACCAGCACCCGCCTGACAAGCACAGGGTCCTGACTTCGATCCCCGGTACCAAGAAAAAATGAAATAAAAAATAAAAAGCGCTAGGGATGTAGCTTTGTGCAAAAGGCCCTGGGTTCCATCCCCTAGTACTTGGGAAAAAAAAACAATCATTCCTCGTTTGTCATTTAACAAGCCAAGCGCTTTTCTTGGAAAGCAAAGGCGTGCTTCCACAAAATGAGGCCTGAAAAGTAGGTCTGTGCCGCAGGGTATGCTTTGCATGCACCAGGCCCTGGGTTCCAGCCCCGGCACACGCGCACACGCGCACACTCACACACACGCACGTCAAAGCAGCAGCATCTGGCAAAGTTCTAACACACCAACCATGTGCCCTACACTGCTCACTCGCCTTTTTCTTCTCTAGGCTGGAACCCAGGGTCTCCAGCTCCCAGCTCTCCCGGGAACCCCTGCCTCTCCCAGAAGCTTTCCTTGGAAGCTTTCATTTGGGGCTTGGGACCCTGGGCCTGGAGAGCATGGACACACTTCAAAGCCATGGGGGAGGGGCAGGGGAGAAGGGTGGGGGTGCGGCTCACCGGGGAGCACAACTAAACAAGACAACAAGCCCCAGGAGGTGAGGCAGTTCTGAATTTTCCTCCTAACTTAGCAGCCCAATCTTTCTTTTTCAAATTCTTCTCCCTCCTTTCAGGCAGAAAGAAAGAAAGAAAGGGGGGGGGGGAGGTCAGGCCAGCATTCCAGGCAGCCGCCAGCGCCATCCCTAGTTACACTCAAATCTCCATGTGGTCTGGCTGCAAGAATGATCAGGAAACCAGCAAGCAGTTTAGGCCGGGAAGCAACGTAACCCCCCCCCACTGAGAAATAAACTTCTGAGTCTGCATCTTGCTAGTGGATTTTTCAAATACATATGCAAACTTCCTCAGTTCCCCGGAAATGTAGAGTCCCCCAGTGCTGGATGGGCATGAATACCAGGGAGCACTGAGGAAGTGGGTTATCTGGGCACGAGGGAGGGGACCGTGTCTTGCTTTGCCTCCGTATCCATCCTGCAACTTCCCCCACCCTGTAAGCAGAACCTTGCACATTTCCTGGGCAAGCCCAGACCGACTCATTCTGGGCCAGCTGGTGAACTGTCATGGAGTCTGCCAAGCCCACACCGCGACACCAAGAGACCACAAGCTTTGAGTCGCTGTCACAGCCTCCCCCGCTGGAAACCCAGTTTTCTTTCTGGGCTCTGGCTGCCCCCTGCACCTGGCTTCTGTTTCTCAATGTGCAGGACCTGTTTCCAAACAGGTTCCTTAAATTCTGCGCTGACCTTTGGGGTCACTCTGTGCATTACAGGGTGTCAAGTGGCACCCCTGGCCTCCTGATACCGCTGGGACCTTCTCTACAAAACCGTCTCAAACACTTTGAGGCGACAGTCACCCCTTGATGAGTTCTCCAAGCACCATCTCGGTACATGGGGTTATCTGCACCATGAGAGCCAGGAAAATCAGGCAGCGACCATAGCAATGGCCCAGCAGGAATTTTTGTTGTTGATTTGGTTTAATTATCCTCACTTTTCTCAAACCTCAAAGGCAGGGTTTCTCAACTCCTTAGAGTTGATAGCTGGAGCCAAATTCTCGGGGTGGGGTGGGGGTGGGGGTGAGTCAGCCCTGAGCGCTACAGGATGTGGTGCTGCATTAGAAGCCAGCAGCACCACATCAAGTTGTGACAACCAACACGTCCCCAGACACTGTCAATGTCCTCTAGGGGCAGAACTGGCCCTGGGTGAGACCAGCATCCTACAGGAAGATAAGTGTCACTCAATACTTCTGTGTGCAAGCTGGGTGTGGTGGTGCACGCCTTTAATCCCAGCACTCGGGAGGCTGAGGCAGGAGGACTGCTGTGAGTTCCAGACCAGCCTGGGCTACAAACTGAGTTCAAGGCCAACCTGAACTGCATAGTGAGACCCTGTCTCAAAAAATAGGGCCAGGGATTTAGCTCAGTGGCATAAGCGTCTGCCTGGCAGGCGCAAGGTTGTGAGTCTGATTCTCAGTACCAAAAAAAAAAAAAAAAAAAAAAAACACCACTCCTGTGTACGGAGGGGAGTATGTCTAAGTGCCACCAGTTGAGACCGCTGGTTTAAAGCCTGCTGCTGGGTCACTTGGTGAGAACCCAGGCATGTCAGCTATCACTACGCAAGTAGAGGCTTCACTCTACAGGGGACAGCACTTTGAGGGCTCAGGAGAGGACAAGCAGTGTGACTGAGAAAGAGGAAGAAAGAAAGAGAAGGACAGCCGGATAAACAAAGGAGAGGTGGGGGGACTGGAAAGCATTACCGAAGAGGATGGAACACAGCCAGGCTGACTCCGGACAGCACAGCTCGACCCAGAGCTGGCGGGGAGGCCAAGACCACAGCTTGAGAAACCGTGGCTGTTGCACTCATTCTTTGGGACAGAGCCTCAGAACCTTCCAACAGGAGATGGATCCTAACTGCAAGTTTACCCTGGGATGTGCTCTCCAGGCTTTGGGGCGCTATCCACAGCTCGATGCAGGCCCCAAAGAGAAAACAGGTTCTGGGGGGGCAGCCCAAGAGACCGAGTAGGTCCCTCGGGCAGAGTGGGCGCTGGGGACTGCGTGGGCCACCAACAGGCCTGACACGGGGCATGAGAAGTGGAGGGCCTCCAAAGACCTTGCTACAAGAGAGAACTAAGGGGTGCATGAGTTGTCCCAAGGCCTCTGGTGACATATTTTCCACCGGAAGGACTGTACGAGAATCCCAGCAAGCGACCCACATTCCAGGCGTATGGAATCTCCTGCCTGCTGGACAAAACCCACTCAGTTCCATCCTGCTAAGGCAAAGAAGCGTACTCTCAGCAACAATCCTAAAATTCCTCTGGATTCAATCTCTCTTCCCCCAGGGTTTAGTCGTCATCTGGTGTCTAGAGATGGACCCCAGATATCTTTATTTTAGATAACCGCCAGGGTCACTGCTTTTTCCCTCCAGGGGCCAGACACCAGCTGCGTGTTACTGAGAACATGCATGGGGCCTCTCTAAACTACGGGTACAGCCCTACTGGACAGCACAGTCCAAATCATTCCTGAGATCATTGCTCATCCCTCTGTGGAATCTATGTACACAAACTCCACACCCAAGGTCCATAACCTGGGATGCATGGGCCAATAGGAATTGCTGTATCTGGGGCTACTTGGATCTGAAACTGTAAACTAAATTTTACACTCGCCCAGTGTTCTGAATGGAGAGTGGATCCTGGACTTTACAAAAACTGTGTTTGTCACGGGTAAAAGGCAGTTACGTCTTAGGATTCAACATTCCACTTCCAGGAATTTATACTCTAAAACCAATCCCACTTAAGAGCAAAGATATTCACTGGGGTACTGTTTGTAGCAGAAAGTTATTGGAGACAATCTAAACATCTATTAGGAGGCAACCGGTCAAATAAATTATGGTACATTCAGTGAAATGGGCTACAATGTACTCACTAAAAAGATCCAAACTCAGCTAGTAGCTGTGACAACCTGTAGTTCCAGCTACTTTGGAGGCTGAGGCAGAAGGATTCCTTGAGCAGCAGGAGTCTGAGGCCAAGCTGAGCAACATTACGAGACCCCAACTCAAAAAGAAACAAAACAAATTCAAGCAGCTCTAGGAGTACTATCTAACACTGAAGTTCTGGGGAGAGAAGGAAAAGAAGATTCTACCCTCAGGGGACACTGTGATGTCTCTCAGGACATCTCTGGCTGTCAAGACGTGAGTGAGGGCAGCTCCTGGCACGGTGCAGGTGTAAACCAGGGGTACTGATCCATTCTCTGCAGGGCCCCGGAGCACAGCCCCACTCCAGAGAATGGTCTGTCCCCAGATCTATCTCCAAATGTCAACATTGCTGGGGTGAAGAATTCCGACTCCAGGTGTAACCTCCAAGACACATTTAAAACACACACACACACACACACACACACACACGAAGCACAGTACACAAGGTTACGCAGTGTGTCCGATCACTGTGCCCTATTTATGTTTAAAGGAAAGGTGAGCCGTGTGTGGTGGCACACGCGTGTAATCCCAGCAGTAGGGAAGGCTGAGGCAGGAGGATCACCTCAAGTCTGAGGCCAGTCAGGGCTACGAAGTGAATTCAAGGCCAGCCTGAACTGCAGAGCGAGACCCTGTCTCAAAAAGACCAAAAACTTTAAAAAAATAAAAACTAAAGGTAAGGTGTCTGTATATTTTTGGTCAGCGACATTTGGAGTCGGTGACAGTCGCTGTCTGGCAGGAGTGGAAGAATGGAGGGGTGGAAACGAACTTTTCCTTCTCTTCTAGTTCAACTTTGTACCTTGTCCATCAAGAGGATTTTGCAAACACTTGCTCTAGACACAAATTTTCCTTGCCTCTGAGCTATCTGGCAAGACTCCTGGGTGCACAGCCCCGGGATGGAAGTTTCTTTCTCTTCTCCCCGCCCTCCCCCCACTTTTAACATGGAGAGGGGAAGAAGGAGACAGAAGGGTCCATCCGCGTCCCGGGCCGGCCTCGGGGTGCGTTCCGATCCTCCCAGGAGCGCTGCCCACCCTTCTCGAGGACACTTGGGGACCCCAAAGCCACCTCGGCCTGGGCCGCCTCGCAGCCCCCGCCACCCTCGGTTCCCCAACGCAGCCCGGGGACGCGAAGCAGCGCCGCCCCCTCAGCCCCCCTCCCGAGCCAGGGCCGGGCCTGGCTCCCCACTCCGGCCAGCCCGGGACCCCTCGCCTCGGCCTCCGCTCACCTGGCTCGCCTTGTAGAACTGTTTCTTCAGCCCCGCCACCGACATGCTGCCGCTCGCTTTCGGGCCTCCCGCCCGGACTGAGGAAACCGCAGGCCCCCGCTCGAGTCACAGCCTTCCCGGGTGCCACTAACTCCTCGCGTGCCTCAGCGGCCCCTATTGGCGCCGCCCGCACCGCCCGCTGGCAAACTCCGCGCCCTCCCCGGCGCCGCCTCAATCACTCGCGCGCCCGCGATCCCAGGATATTACATGGCAACCGCAACTTCCGGTGCCGGCCGCGGCGCGCGCGCGTCCCCGACTCCGTCTTCGCACGGGCGCCGCCTATCGGCCGGAGAGCGCACGCATACTTCGTCACCGATGTAACAGTGAGACCTAGAGAGGCCACGGAGGCTGCAGCGCACCCTAGAGTACCGGAGGTGAACCTAAAGTTTCAGGACTACCTCTCTTCAGCTGGAAAAGCAGTGGGGACAGATTGCTTAGATTTAGGATTCTCCAGACATCTGCTTGCTCATCTCAACGAGACTCAATTCCTCTGTGTGTTTAGTCTCCGCTCCCCACACTGACCCATGTCCATCCACTCAGTTACCCAAGCCACACATTTAGGTTTTGCGTTGATTATATTATTCCCCTAACTTCCATTCTGGTATCCCAGCTTCAGATTCTCCCTTTCAATTCATCCCCTAGAAGGCAGTGGGAATGATACTTTTAGAACACAATTCAGAGCCGGGCGTGGTGGAGCATGCCTTTAATCCCAGCACTCGGGAGGCTAAGGCAGGAGGATCCTTGTGAGTTCAAGACCAGTCTGGGCTACAACATGAGTTGAAGGCCAGCCTGAACTGCATAGTGAGACCCTGTCTCAAAAAATAGGACTGGAGATTTAGCTCAGTGGTGTAAGTGCCTGCCTGGTAGGTGCGAGGCTGTGAGTTCAATCCCCGGTGCCACCAAAAAAACAAAAAACAACAAAAAAAAAAAACCTGACCAGTTTGGTTTCATCAACTCTTTTATTCTCTGCTTTCTTCACCTGCTGTAAGTCCTGTTGCCTGTGGGACTTAGATTACAGCTTTCTTTTCTCGCGCTCTTCCCCCAGTCTTGTCTCCATCTTTTGTGCATAAAAAGGACCCTGCTTGGTATGTCACCTCCCCCAGGAAGTCTCTTTAAATTAATGCGTGTTTAGTGACGTGGATTTTTGTATCAACTGTTGCTGATAAAAATGTATTGAATGGCCAGGTGTGGTGGTGAATGGCTATAATCCCAGCATTCAGGAGGCTGAGGCAGGAGGATCACAGGGAGTTTGAGGCCAGCCTGGGGTAATGGTGAGTTTAAAACCAGCCTGGACTACAAAGCAAGACTGTCTTGAAAAGCAAACAAACAAAAAACAGACAAAAAAAGATTTTGAATGAATGATGAGTTTGAATGAGTAAATCCAAAAAGAGGAACAAGAAAATGATTACAATGAAGGTGCTGAGAACTTCAGTGTTGAAACTGCTGATAGATTGCTAGAAACTTCCAAATGCCCCAATAGAACGAAGTGGACAACATCCAAGTGTTGCTAAGAACACCCCAAGATACTGATGCGGTCATTATGAATAGTTTGAAAAGGCTCCCCCATGTGATTCTGATATGCTCAACTGAGTTTACAAAATCCCAGCGTGTGAACCAGGCGTGGTGGCGCACGCCTTTAATCCCAGCACCTGGGAGGCTGAGATAGGAGAAGCGTTGTGAGTTGGAGGCCGACTTGGGCTACAACGCAAACACAAGGCCGGCCTGAGCTACACAGTGCGACCCTGCCTCAAAAAACCAGGGCCAGGAGTTTGGCTCAGTGACTTAAGTGCCTGTCTGACAGGCGCGAGGTTGTGAGTTCAATCCAAGGTGCCGTAAAAAACAACAACAACAACAACAACAAACAAAATCCCAGCATGTCAGAGAAGGAGAACACCCTCATGGCTCAGACAGAGGAACTAAGGCCTTGAGTGATGGCCTGATTTGCCCAAAGCGATGTCTTCGAATTTTCTATTTCTCAACACTTTGCTCAACCAATTTTACTGATGATCCAGTTTACCTCGAAAATATTCTGAACTTGGGCTAGATTCCAATTTTCTTCTCATCACCTCCTCCTCTGAGATGTTATGTTGGTGCCGAAGGAAACTTCCTATGTTTTATTGTTTTTTTGGATGGGTCTCCTTATGCAGTTCAGGCTGGTCTCAAATTCAAGGTGATCCTCCTGCCTCAGGCTCCCAAGAATACTGGGATTACAGGTGTGTGCCACCACACCCAGCCAGAAAACCTATTTTGTTTTGTTTTGTTTTATTTTATTTTATTTTATTTTTGGTACCAGGGATTGAACTCATGACCTCTCACTTGCCAGGCAGGCGCTGTGCCACTGAGCTATATTCCTGGCCCAAGAAAACCTATTTTAGAACTCAATCTGACACTGAAGGTGTCTGTTCTGTGTGAGCCTCTTTATTATCTGGTGTGAGGATGGAACCCAGGTCTTGGTACATGGTAGGAAAGCGTTGCCCCACACCTAGCTCTGTGTGAAGCTTTTGACTTGCATGATCTATACAGTTCAGTCAAATGATATTCATGCATTCATTTGGACGAGTACCTAAAATGTATCAGTCATGGACAAATATTAGTGAGGCCAATCCTGGTCACTTGGCAACATCTTGTCTCAAAATAAAAAGGGCTGGCATGAAGTTCAGTGGGAAAATGCCTGTGGGTTCAACTCTACCACAAAATGAATTAATTATTGGTTAATGAACAAAACTAATTAGTCAAGTAACACTAATAAACACAGCTGTCTTCAAGAAAAAAAATGTGCTGCGAGCACTTGATCATACTGCAGGTGAAGGAGAAAAAAAGTTTTTGGAAAACAGAAAAAGATCTTAAAGTTAGTAGAAATCAGGCAGGAAAAAGCTGCTTGCAGAGAAAGCAGTCATGTGCCGAAGTAGAAATATCCATTTCATTCATTGCCTCTAAATATATTTATTGCATGCCAAATGCTTCTAAAGCTCCACCCAGACATTATTTTATTATTCGCGCAGAAAATAACAATTTTTATTGCAGTCGTTATATTTAACCAATGCTCAATTTAAGATAAACTCAACACTTCAGTCCTCCTCTAAACCGGTTTCCGGTTGTCAATAGCACCGCTCATGACGTAATTCTACCTCGTCCTCCTTCCATGGAGTCAGCCAATCGTAGTGCTTAGTTCTCAGTTTGACATCGTTGCAATCCAATCGTAGAGTTTCTCTCGCCAGCCAATGACGGGTCGCCGGAAAAGAGCCCCTCCTCTCCCCTACCCGCGGGAATATCAATAGGGGACCCAAGGGTGGAATAGAAACCACGACTCTCGCGAGGATGCTCCCGGCGCTCCTCTCTTCCCGAGGCGGGCCGTCACGTGACGCGCTTTCGCCCAATCAGCGTGCGGGCTGCGGGGGTCGCCGCGGTTCCCGCCAAGTACGAGCGCGGCGGCCGCGGCAGCCTGGCGCGGGCGGGAGGGCTAGCAGCAGCGGCCGCCGGAGCTGAGCCCTCGCGTCCGCCGCCTCAGGGGAGCTCGAGCTGTCCCCCTAGAGATGCTGGAGGAGCCGGAGTGTGCGGCGCCGGGCGCCAGGGGAGCGGCCCCAGGTGGGTTGGGGCTCCCGCTGAGGTGAAGGGGCGACGCGGCCTGTGCGGGTCGGTGCGGCGGGGGTGGAAGTGGACGCGCCTCTGCGCCCCGGGCCGGGCGATCGGTCCCCGGGGCCTTGCAATACCTATCCAGGGCCCTTCCGCCCGAAGAGCGCCCTCTTTGACGTTATTGTTGCCGCCGAGACCACGTATTTATATATATGTATTTCCTTTCCTTGGTGCTTTTACATCAGTTCGTCTTTCCAGGACACCCTGGGGGAAGTGACGGGTCAATGGATCCTACAGGGGAAACTGAGGCACAGGGAGGCAAAAGGGCCAGCTTTGGGTGCGTTTGTGTCCCCTAAGCAAGTTGGACCTTACAGCAAGTGGGGAAACTGAGGCACGGGGAAACCGAAATTGCTGCCTATTTGAGTAAGGGCAAGGTCAAGGAAGAGGTTTGTGTGGTGGGGATTGCCCGGGAGCTGGGACTTGCGAACTCTTAGTAGTGCGTGATGTGTAAAGTGCCTTTCTCCTCCGTGTTTCTTGGACGGGATCTTTGTAGCATGTAGCTCTCCTCCAAAAACCTGGGGCGGGGAACCAAGGAAACCCTGACCACCTGTCCCGCCTGCTTGACTCCACGTTGGAACCCCAGCTCCCGGCAGTGTTTGGCAGGTACCAGGGGTCTGATAAACATGTGTTGGTTGGATAAATTGGGGACTGGAAAGGAACATCATCAAACTATGAACTCGTCTAGTTGTTAGTTTCTCGGTCTCAGCACTATTGATGGGGGGGCCTGTCTTGGGCACTGTAGGGTGCTGAACAGCATTCTGACCTCTGCCCATTCCAGGCTAGCAGCAACTACAGTTGTGACGACAGAAAATGACTTCTCTACAGTTGTGACAACAGAAAATGACTTCCAGAGGTGACCGAGTGTCACCTAGGAGACAGGCTCACCCTCCCCCACCCTCCTGGGAGAACCACTGCTCCTTGGGCTGGGGAAAAAGCTCAGGGGTGGAGCCCTTGCTTAGCATGTGTGAGACCCTGGGTTCCATCCCCAGTACCACACACACAACAGAGAGAGAGAGGGAGAGAGAGAGCGTGCGTGGGAGAGCCCTTGCACTATCTGATGTGGGGATTTCACAGAGACATACGATTAATATAAATAAATCAGGAAGGGAAGCCGGGCGTGGTGGAGGTAGGAGGAACATTGTGAGTTCAAGGCCGGCCTGAGCTACATAGTGGGACCCTGTCTCAAAAAACCAAGGCTGGGAGTTTGGCTCAGTGGCTTAAGCACCTGTCTGGCAGGTGTGAGGTTGTGAGTTTGATCCCCAATGCTGCAAAAAAAAAAAAAAAAAATTAAAAAAATAAAATAAAACATAAAATAAAATGAGGACTGTCATAGAGCTGTGATCCTTTTTATTTAACCACGTCCAAATGTTTTGTTTTGGAAAAAATTAAAAGCCAAATACTGCTTGCTTGTTGTGACCATATTAGCATAAAGACAGGATGTTTTAATGCCAAGTATAATTAGGAAGAATGTAGCCTCAGGATAAAAGAGCAGTCGGTAATGCTATGCACACAGTGTTAGTGCATGTGTGCCTTTGAATGGTTTGGATATTTGGATGGGGTCCCATTTTATTATCAACCTCAGGTTCCTTCTGGGTACAAGTGGTGTCTGTTACCCATACATCAAGCTGGTTGCTCAGAGACATGCAAATCATGGTGGTTGCCCTGAAAATAAATTTTAGTGGCTAAAAATGATGTATTCTTCATTTGACGAGGGGAAAAACTTTGGGTAGCTTTTCTTATT